>JARQOD010004536.1:0-54181 GCA_033576555.1 Oophaga sylvatica
CTGAGGGCGCTATGGGAAAAAATGGCGATTTTGGCCCAAAAAGTGCAAACAGTCCTTTTTTCACAAAACATTTCCTTAGGCACAAGGGCTCGCAATTTTTGCGAGTTTCGCATTCCTGTTTTGACGCCAATTTTGTATCACCCCGCCACCACAAATTGGGGGTTTTTACCAGGGCAAGGGGTACTCAGAGCCGAGCCCGTAGAAGTCTAAATGGGTTGTCCAGGTAGCGGTGATGGTCTGTGGCCCTGGGGTCTGGGTGTTGGGGGAATATTTAAGGGGATGATTTATTACAGTTCGTGACGCCAATTGTTTTGGTAATTTAACAGCGCTGTGTAGTCTCGAGGGGGGTGAGGCGCTAGAGTCGGGTCCCCTACAGGTGGGGACTGGTCCTCAAAGTTATGGTTAGTGAAAGTCGGGGTGAGATAAAACCAGTCCCTCACCGGTCAGCGTTTTCCCCTACCTTTACTTTAAGAGTTCAGGCAGGTCCCAGGGAGGCTGATCCAAGGAGAGTGTATCTTGAGACAGCCTGGCAAGTTAGGGGTCCTTTACTTTAATTGATGAGTACAACCAGCTGAAGCGTAGTTCCCCCAATAACTCAGCTAATCCATAGCTGTACTGCCCATCAGTTTGTGGTAGGAGCCTTCCGCGAGAGAGCTGATTCTTATATTGTGATCAGGCTCAAAGTCTTCCTCCCCCTGACCCCAGTTACGTACTGACTTTGGGGCTGTTTGCGCGACCTAAGGTCCGGTAAATCCTGGTTTTCTTACCACATCTTGAGTAATAGGATCCTTTCGGTCCCCCAGGGACCGGTTTTTTTGCAAGTGCAGGCTTTTCATCCAAAACGCACCTTTCCAATAATTTTTTCACGTGCCTTTCGCCTTGTTCCTCGCTGGTGCATAAGCATCACACTTGCATAAATCGGGTGTCACTTCCTTCATTCCTTTTTTCAAAAGTTATTAAGATGCCAGTTATCTAGGAGGGCACTCTTGAACCTTTCACTGTCCTTGAGACAGGTGACTGAAGTCTTTCGCACAAAGCTTCTTTTTCTTTCATGTATTAGTTAGGTAAGCTCTGACTAGGCTGAGGTGAATAGACCACCTTTTTTTCTAGCCTCCACTTCTAACTGATTGTTGACAGGGCTGGAGGTTCCTCCCCCACTAAACTCCAGACGTCGCTCCGTCCGAAGAAAAAATGAAACTCCTAAATCACTCAACAAACATCACCCTGACCACTCCCTCAATAGTAACTACACACCCTAAGGGTGTGTCTTATGTATGTTGAGTGAATGGGTTTTTAGCATTAAACTGCTGTCTCCCAAACACCCCTCCAGGGTACTGGTGTGCCTAAACCAGGGCTAACGTGGCATGATCTAAAGCTCTGCGGGAGGAGGTGGTGGCTCTTCATTACAGCTCTAAAAGGGGGGAGGTGGTGGGACTGATATATACAGCTTGCAGGGAGGAGGTGGTGGCACTGTCATATACAGCCTTTCGGGAGGTGGTGGTGGCTGATATACAGCTCTGCAGGGAGGAGTGGTGGCATGATCATACAGCTCTGAGGGGGAGGTGGTGGCACGATATATACAGCTTGCAGGGAGGAGGTGGGCATGACATCAGCTCGCAGGAGGAGGGTGGGCCGATCTTCAGCTTGCAAGGAGGAGGGGTGGCACTGATCATAACAGTCTGCAGGGGAGTGGGTGGGGCACTGATCAACAGCTTGCAGGGAGGGGGTGGTGGCACTGATCATATACAGCTTGCAGGGGGGGAGGTGGTGGCTTGATTCATTACGCTCTGCAGGGAGGAGGGGTGGCACTTGATATATACGCTCTGCGGAGGAGGGGGGCACTGATATTAAGCCTGCAGGGGGAGGTGGTGGCACGATCATTACAGCTCTGCAGGGGAGGAGGTGGTGGCTTGATATTACGCTCGCAGGGAGGAGGTGGTGGCACGTCTTACAGTCTGCGGGGGAGGTGGTTGGCACGTCAACAGCTTACGGGAGGAGGGGTGGACTATCATCAGCTCTGCAGGGGAGGAGGTGGTGGCACTGATCTATACAGCTCTGGGGGAGGAGGTGGTGGCACTGTAATATAGCCTGCAGGGAGGAGGTGGTGGCAAGATCACAACAGTCGCGGGAGGAGGTGGGGGCTTGACATATAAGCTCTGCAGGAGGAGGTGGTGGCATGATCATATACCTCGAGGGGAGGAGGGGTGGTGGCCCGACATATACAGCTTGCGGGAGGGGTGGTGGCACTGATATATACAGCTCTGAGGGAGGAGGTGGTGGATGATCAACAGCTCTACAGGGAGGGGTGGTGGCAGATCATATAAGCTCTGCAGGGGGGAGGGGGGGGGGGGGGGTTGGCACTGTCTCAGCTCTTGCAGGGGGAAGGGGTGGTGGCTTGATCATATCAGCTCTGGGGAGGTGGGGGGCATGTCATACAGCTTGCAGGGAGGTGGTGGTGGCACTGATCATACAGCTTGCAGGGAGGAGGGTGGGTGGCATGATCATTACAGCTCTGCGGGGGGGAGGTGGTGGACTGATATAAGCTCTGCAGGGAGGAGGGTGGGGCACTGCATAAGCTCGCAGGGAGGAGGTGGTGGCATGATCACACAGCTCTGCAGGGAGGAGGTGGTGGCCCTGATCATTTAAAAAGCTCTGCAGGGAGGAGGTGGTGGCACTGATCATACGCTGCAGGGAGGAGGTGGTGGCATGATATTACAGCTCTGCAGGGAGGAGGGGTGGCTTGATCATATACGCCGCAGGGAGGAGGTGGGGCCTGCATAACGTCTGCAGGGAGGTTTGGGCATGACAACGCTCTGCGGGAGGAGGTGGTGGCATGATTTTACGCTCTGCAGGGAGGGAGGTGGTGGCACGACATGCTCTGCGGGAGGAGGTGGCATACATACAGCTTGCAGGGGGAGGTGGTGGCTCTGATCATATCACCTGCAGGGAGGAGGTGGGGCATTGATCATATACAGCTCTGCGGGAGGAGGTGGTGGCTTGATCATATAAGCTCTGCAGGGAGGGGTGGCATGACTACGTCTGCAGGGGGAGGTGGTGGCTTGACAATACAGCTCTGCAGGGAGGTGGTGGCATGTCTAGGCTCTGCAGGGAGGAGGTGATGGCATATAATACAGCTCTGCAGGGGAGGAGGAGGTGGCACTGTCATAAGCTGAGGGGGAGGTGGTGCCCTGATATTTCAGCTTGCAGGGAGGGGTGGGCACTGACATACAGCTCTGCAGGGAGGAGGGGGGCACTGTCATACAGTCGCGGGAGGAGGGTGGCATGATTCCGTCGGGGGGGAGGGGGGGTTGGCACTGTCATATAACAGCTCTGCAGGGAGGGGTGGGGCACTGATCATAAGCTCGCAGGGAGGTGGTGGGCACTGATATATACAGCTCTGCAGGGAGGAGGGGGGGTGGCATGATCATACGCTTGCAGGGAGGGGTGGCACTGTCATACGCTCTGCAAGGAGGAGGGGTGGCACTGATCATACACCGCAGGGGGAGTGGTGGCATGATAATATACAGCTTGAGGGAGGTGGGGTGGACTGATCATAAGCTTGCAGGGAGGGGTGGGGCTTGATCATACAACTTCGCAGGGAGGGGGTGGTGCTCTGGATCAATACAGTCTGAGGGAGAAGGTGGTGGCACTGATATTACAGCTCTGCAGGGGGAGGTGGTGGCACTGATCATACAGCTCTGCAGGAGGAGGTGGTGGCTCTGATCATAAGCTCTGCAGGGAGGAGGTGGTGGCACTGGGGTCATATACAGTCTGCAGGGGGAGGTGATGGCATGACATACAGCTTACAGGGAGGAGGGTGGTGGCCTGATCATAACACTCTGCAGGGAGGAGGTGGTGGCACTGATCAATACAGCTCGCGGGGGAGGTGGTGGCATGATCATACGCTCGCAGGGAAGGTGGTGGCACTGAATATAAAGCTCTCAGGGGGAGGTGGTCGATCAACCTCGCAGGGGGAGGTGGTGGCACTGATCATACAGCTCTACAGGGAGGAGGTGGTGGCCGATCATACAGCCGCAGGGGGGAGGTGGTGGCACTGATATACAGCCGCAGGGAGGAGGTGGCACGATCATAAGCTCTACAGGGAGGGGTGGGGGGCTCTGACATATACAGCTTGCAGGGAGGTGGGGGTGGCACTGATCATACATCTGCAGGGGGAGGGGTGGCAATCATAACAGCTCGCAGGGAAGGAGGTTGGTGGCATGAAATTTCCTCTGCAGGGAGGGGTGGTGGGCACTGAAACATAAGCTCTGCAGGGAGGATGGTTGGCATTGTCATACAGCTCTGCAGGGAGGTGGTGGGTGGCATGATCATACAGCTTACAGGGTGGAGGTGGTGGCATGTCATAAGCTCTGCAGGGAGGGAGGTGGGGGCATGTCTAAGTCTGCGGGGGGGAGGTGGTGGCATGATCTCAGCTTCAGGGGAGAGGTGGGTGGACTGATCATATACAGCTTGGGGAGGTGGGTGGTGGCACTGTCTTAAGCTCTGCAGGGAGGAGGTGGTGGCCTGAACTATCAGCTCTGCAGGGGGGAGGGGTGGCACTGATCTACAGTCTGGGGGAGGGGGGTGGCATGATCATACAGCTTGCAAGGAGGAGGTGTGGCACTGATCATACGCTCTGCGGGAGGATGTGGTGGCTCTGTCAAAAAGCTCTGCAGGGAGGAGGTGGTGGCACTGATCATACGCCGAGGGAGGAGGTGGTGGCACTGATCATACAGCCTGCAGGGAGGAGGTGATGGGCAATGATCATACGCTCGGGGAGGATGTGGGACACTGATCATACAGCTCTGCAGGGAGGAGGTGATGGCATGATCATAAAGCTTGCAGGGAGGAGGTGGTGGCATGATCTACAGCCTGCGGGAGGAGGTGTGGCACTGATCATACAGCTCTGCAGGGAGGAGGTGGTGGCTCTGATATAAAAATGTCTGGGGAGGAGGTGGTGGCACTGATCTAAAGCCTGCAGGGAGGAGTGATGGCATGACATATACGCTCTGCAGGAGGAGGTGGTGCACTGATCATACCTTCTGCAGGGAGGAGGTGGTGCACTGTCTATCAGCTCTGCGGGGGGGTGGTGGTGGGTTGATCTATACGCTCTGCAGGGGAGGAGGTGGTGGTTGATCTACAGCTCTGCAGGGAGGAGGTGGTGGCATGATCTATAAGCTCTGCAGGGAGGTGGTGGGGCATGATCATACGTTGCAGGGGAGGAGGTGGTGGCACTGATATACAGTTGCAGGGGGGGTGGTGGCATACAACAGCTCTGCAGGGAGGGGTGGTGGCACTGAATAACGCTTGCAGGGAGGAGGTGGTGGCACTGATCATACAGCTCTGCGGGAGGAGGTTGGCATGATCATACAGCTTGCAGGGGGGGAGGGGTGGTGGCAATATTACAGCTCTGCAGGGAGGAGGTGGGGCACGTTATAAGCTCTGCAGGGAGGAGGTGGTGGCAAGATCATATAAGCTCTGCAGGGAGGTGGTGGTGGCATGATATACGCTTGCAGGGGAGGTTTGGGCTTGATCATATACAGCTCTGCAGGGGGAGGAGGTGGTGGCACTGATCATACCTTGCAGGGAGGAGGTGGTGGCACTGACATACGCTTTTTGCGGGAGGAGGTGAGGCACTGATCATACAGCCTGCAGGGGGATGTGGGCTCTATCAATACGCTCTGCAGGGAGGAGGTGGTGGCACTGAACATAAGCCTGCGGGGAGGAGGTGGTGGCATGATTCAGCTCTGAGGAGGGGGTGATGGCACTGATCAACACCTGGGGGGGATGTGGTGACACTGATCAACAGCCCTGCAGGGAGGTGTGGCATGATCATACATCGCGGGAGGGGTGGTGGCATGATCATATACGTCTGAGGGAGGAGGGGGTGGCTCTGTCATAACAGCTCTGCAGGGAGGAGGTGGTGGCCTGATCATCGCTTGCAGGGAGGAGGTGGTGGCACGATCTAAGCTCTGCAGGGGAGGGTTGGTCTTGATCATACTGCTCTGCGGGGGAGGGGTGGCACTGAATACAGCTCGGAGGGAGGAGGTGGTGGCACTGATCATATAAGCTCTCAGGGAGGGGTGGTGACCGACAACAGCTCTGCAGGGAGGAGGGTGGTGGCACTGATTAACAGCTCTGAGGAGGGGTGGTGGGGCTTGATCATATCAGCTGCAGGGGGAGGTGGTGGCTCTGATCTACAGCTCGCAGGGAGGAGGTGGTGGACTGATCTTATACAGCCTGCAGGGAGGTGGGTGGTGGCACTGATAAAAGCTCTGCAGGGAGGAGGTGGTGGCACTGATCTACCTCGCGGGAGGAGGGGGTGGCTTGATCTATACAGCTCTGCAGGGAGGAGGTGGTGGCTCTGATCTATACAGAACGGGGGTGTTGGCCCGGGCCCCTTGGCACACGGGAAGGAGATTGCAGCTCCATAATAAGGTAAGAAAATCTGTCAACTTACCTGAATGTTCCCTATGCCTAGTCCAGCCACACTTCCGCCGGTTCGGACGTGGTCATCACCGCATTCCCGGTTGTGTAAAAAGTCCATACCCTTATCCAAAAGCCCGGGATAAAAGCCGAGTTGTTTGCTGCTGTGCTGTATATGTTTCAGTTTTGTGTGAACCGGGGAAAGTTGGAACGGTGACGTGTTTTTGCTTGCTGATTTCGGGGGCTGTATAGCAAAAGACAAATTGCGGGTAAATTCCACAAATACTTTCACACATCGGAGGGAGCCCTCCCAGCTTCAGGTGGTGAAGGGTGGGAATTTTGTACAGGCTACTCGATCACTGTGACCGGGCACTTTAAGAAGTGGTAGACCTGGGCATCGGCGTGTCGTGCAATGGTGAGTTATCATTACCAGAGCAGCTTGTATGGTCACAGATCACAAAAGAGGGATTCTATTCTCCCGGGTGTCTGTCTATTGTACATGTCACTGTCTTTCTTGCAGGTACGTCGCTTTAAATCCATTCCGTGCGCTCTGTCAGTATCTTATTCATGCTGGCTGTAGCGCGAGGGAAACCCCCTTTGACCCCCCTCCCTGCTAACACGCTGTCACATCTGTTTCCTGGTTTTGATCTTTTTAAGCTAATTTTTTGGCTACAGGTTTTAAGTAAAAATTTTTCAGGTATTCAGACTGAAAGTTTTCATTTTTGCTATTCTATATGGATAATCTTTTTTTGATACGTGATTTCAGTGCTGTAAGACAGCAAGCGAGATATAAGGGAGGGGGAAGTGCTGGCAGCAGAGAAATGGAATTCCGGGCAGTAGGGAAAAAAGCCTACGCTACCAACAAAGTTTTAAAGTACTTTTATAATCAGTTTTCCACCTCTTTTCTGTTTTTTTTATTAGCTGTTTTATAAAGGGTTGTTTTTAGAGTTTTATGATTAATACGGTTTTTTTTTTCCCCCTTTTTGTTTAATTTTTTTTTTTTTTCTAGAGTTTTTTACTAAATCTAACTTTTGTTTTTAAAAATTTTTTTTTTTAAGTACATTTTTTAAATATTTTGAAAGGTTTTTTTAAGAATTTATTTTAGAGTTTATTCTCCAGCCATTTTTTTTTTCTCTTTCTCCTTTCCACCTGCTTTGACCAAGGTCCACATAGATAAGGAAAATTAAGGCTGAGGAGGTGCCAACAAAACGCGCAGCGGTTTGTAGCCCCTCCCGTCGGGCATTCAGTGGGACGCATAAGAATCGAGTGCAGTTGTTTTCAGATTTTTAAATCACCTTTGTTGAATATGTTTTTGGAATAGACACGTA
Organism: Oophaga sylvatica; assembly: GCA_033576555.1. NCBI lineage: Eukaryota > Metazoa > Chordata > Amphibia > Anura > Dendrobatidae > Oophaga > Oophaga sylvatica. Next base: position 7,755 of record JARQOD010004536.1, read on the forward strand.
CGTGGATCGAAGGGCTAGGCATGTAATAAGAAGGTCAGAGTACGGAGAAGCAAATGACAGGCGCCTTTGCGCTGCATAATGAAATGTTTTTTTTTCTTGTTTTTGGTTATTTGAAAGGTAAGGGAAAGTTTGTTAATTTACCATTGTTTAAAAAGAGCATTGGTGATCGGTAGAAAGTACGCAAGTTAATTTGAACGGAAACAGGAAGTATTTTTTATGTAATAAGTTTGAAAAATTTGTTAAATCGTCTGTGGAAAAAAGACACTGACAGTCACAAGAGCAATTTAACCTCACACATCACTGTCCATCAGTGGAGACACGGGCAGGTGTAGGCTGCTCTCTTGAGTAAGGAGCCTTTACAGGGAAAAACACTCCCCGCCTCTCTCCACAGGGAAAGGCATTTTTTGTTTCAACCATCCCCTCTCAAGAGCCACAGGGGGGACACCCTCTCCTTTTTCTTCTCTCGTCCTTTTCTCCTTCTTTTCAGACTTTCTCCTCTTTTCTCGCTGCCTCCTCTCATTCCCTTCGACCACCTCCCTCCTCTCTGACACACCTTTTCTTAATCTTCCTCTTCTTTATCTCTTTCCTCCAATCTCAAATTTCTTCTTCATCTTCTTTACTTTCCCCCCCATCTTTCTCCTCTCTCTCCCCCATCTTTCTCTCTTTTTTCCCCCTTTCACTCTTCTCTCCCTCCCCTCTTTCCTTTTCCTCCCTTTCCCCCCACCACCCCAGCTCATGCTTGCTCTTCTCATTCCTCCTCCTCTCAGGCCACACTCCCCTCTTCTTCACCCTCCCTCCATTCTCCCCCTCCTCTTTCTCTCATCCTCCCCACACCTCCCTTCTCTTCCTCTTTTTTCTACTTCTTATCAACTGGGTCAACGCCCCCAATCCAAGCAATGTTGTTGTCCCTGTATTCAGTGTCTCCAGCACAGGTCCCCTGTCTATCCCAAACAGTAAAACTTGCCAGTATTATTCGGAGAAGAAAGTGCAAATCCCCTACCAAAAATGCTACTGTAGCCCCCAGACAAAAGCCCACGGCTAGGGCTTCCGGGGGGGTGGTATAGCTACAGAGACGAATGAGGAACCCAGTGCCGAGCAGGGCTGCAGCATGGAACCATGACACGATCCCCCAGCCTCGCAAGGAAGTGGGAAATCCCCATGCAGCAAGACAACTTTAAAGCCCAATCTCACCCAGTGTATACACCAAGCACAATGTCACTTCTTATCTGATGAAGAAAGATCAACGTCAACATGCTGCCCAATATAGGGAAGAAAAAACAGCACAAAGAGCAGGGACAGGGAGGCACCTCCTATACCCTTCTCCCAAGCCAGGTGATCAGTATGTGCCGACCCAGGAACCCCCATGCATTTTGCCAAAAATGCAGCAGATCCAGCAAACGTATACAGCAGCCTGGATTGATCTCGGACCGAAATGGAAAAAAAGCAGGTGATGCATTCTGGCCAATTATGAGAGAACACTTCAAGCTTCCAGCAGATTAATGCGTTTCCTGGGAGACGGGCCAAAGCTAATTGAACAACTCAGAGAATGGGCCAAAAGGCAGACTGACGGACAAACCTCGCCTACATGTCACGAGCCAAGACAAACGGTCTGTGGAGAAGTTCCATGCAGAGTAATCAATGTTTCAAGATTTGGGCCTCATTACCCATGATCAGACACACAGGGTGTTGGCACAGGCCTTTGTGCATGGATGAGGAACCAACAGGAAACCATGGAGCACCGGCCTGGTACAGTCAATAGCAATGGATACCCTCTCCGGCAAAAAGGATTGAGTCCCGCCGGCAGAAGGGATGTCAAGTGTTACACTTGGCGAGTTTGGTCATTCCGGAACTGGTGCAGAACACTGACTTCACCCAGAAAAGAAGAAACACAGAAAGCAGTGAAGAACCCGCCATAGGACAAGAGCAACCAAGTCACAGGAACCCCACCATGGCCAATATCCTAGAGTGGATGGCGTTGTAGTCTTTTCTTGTGGAACTCCCCCAACCCACCTATCTATCGAATCTTCTGTTCCTGCATGGGAATTGATGGTCAAGTCGATATTTCCGTTATGAAGCCCCGAGCGTGTGGACCAGCCAAAACACTCCATCATGTCCCAGTTTGTTGTGTCAAAACCTGCACCCCAACCTATTGGGCGTGGACTTCTGCAGAAGCTGAAAGCGACCAGGTGTTCCAGAAGATGGGCCATGCCTTTCTTCACCCTGACCGAAAAGAACAGGGAAACAACCACACTGCAGACCTTCACAGGAGGTGTGGACATAGTCCAAAAGCCACTCCTCACCCGAGTCAAGATGTCCTGACCAACTGAAGGCTAAGTAACTCGCCTAAAAAAGACGGCCGAACTTTACATTGGCCAGGATATTCAACTCAAGAAGGACCCTACTCGCTTCTGGAATCAACACCTCATCCACTCCAACGCCAAGGTTCATCTTTTGCAAGCCCAGGAGGCGCCCCCTGCAATCAACCAGTTCACCCAGGCCCAACCGGCAAAAGGCCACTCAGCTCTTCAAACTTGGCATAAATACTGCCGAAACCGAGCTGGAGAAAAAGAAAATGAGGCCCTGCCGAGAAAAAAGCGCCGGTGAAGGAGAGTCCCAAAAAGAAGGGGGCCCCCCTGTGACCAGAGAAGGTCTAACACAGTGACTGTCTTGGTGGGAACAAGGAAAGCCTGGTCGTCACTCTCATGATTGGATCCTAGTAGGGGCTTGTTTTCTGCCCTCTGTGCCGGGAGAGGGAGTCCCCTGCCACATCTGAAGGACAAGGCCAAACGGGGCCTCGCCCTCGGAATCAAACCCCTTTCCCGTGAAGAAAAAGACTGTAAACTCCACTGAGTTCGAATGGTGCAAGGCCTGGAGGCCGCGAAAGAGGTACGGTATTTGAAAACCCCAACACTGAACCATCACACTCTGCTTCAAGAGTCCCAGTCACCGCAACGGTATTCACGGTGATCAACCTGGCCAGTACCTTCTTCAGTTTTCCCCTCCATGGAGGCCGCTTTCAGCACCAGGCAGTGCTATGGACAATGTTGCCTCAAGGTGCTCAAAAAAGCCCTTCAAGTTTCACCAAGACAATGTCCTCCCCTGTAAAAAACTGGTTTGCGAATAGCAAGATCTCTTCAAACCGTGGATGACCTTCTTTTGTGTAGTTGACATCGAACCTGCACTCTTTCCTTGTCTTCCTACTCTACCTGGAAGAACAGAAGTAAGGTCTGGAAGAAAAAGTCCAGTGATGCCAGAAGCAAGTTACATCCCTGGGACACTGTATTGTCCACCGGCAAACACATGCAAAAGATGGAAGACCACTGTGGGGAAGATGGCTCCCCAACAACTCCAAAATGTGCAGGCCTTCCCGGTCTGTGTCGTATTGAAAACCTGGATCCCTGTGCCTCATTCCTAATGCAGCCTCTGGGCTTGCACAAGCAACCCCGCTCCTTCTATCGACGCAGCCTTCAACCCATTCAGGAGATTGGAAAAACCCTCCACTCTCAGCGCCAAACCAGGCCTACCGACTATGAAAAGTCTTTCCGTCTCCTGATGGAAAAAAGGAAGGTCATGTACTGGACCTGGCACGGTTCACGGGGAAAACGGATTTTTGGCTGCCTCTCAGCCCGCTGGTTCCAGTTGCGAAAGCACCCTCCTGCCCTATGGCAGTATCTCAGCACACACCCTCCTGGACGGTTGCTGACATACTCTTGGACAGCCATGGAACCTCACTCCACATGACATTTGGGCATCTTCAATCAAGCCAAACAACAGTAATCCCCCCCCCAGGCCTTTTTTTGGGGCGCCTCTATTGCCTTTGTCCTATTCCACCGTCTCCCCTACGTCCCAGCCCGGCCACTCAAACCCCAACCCCAAGGGGGGATACTGGTGGCTCCAGATTTGGGGATGAAGAATTTCAACCAAGAAGTCAGTGACCAGCAATCAAGAAATCCTGTGGTCCAGAATCGTCACCTAGCCTGTCAGCCAGGAACAGAACTGAAGCGCTGACAAGCCCTGCCAAGGCAGAAGGCAAGACTGCAAACATCTACACGGATACAGGTACTCGCTGGCATAGCACACGACTTTAGCCCTCTGGGCACAAGGGACTTATCACACAAAACGGGACAACCGTGAAGCATCATGGAGCCTTCGGAGACTACGGGTATACCCAACTTCCAAAATGGGGCAATTTGAAAAATCAAAGTGCATGGAAAATGAGACAGAAGGGGTGAGGAATAACTTGCGGAATGGCAGCCAAAGAAGCAGCCAAAGGAAGACAACATGGGAAGGGGAGAGGTGTAGAGGGACGGTACTAAGACGACTGAAGACAAAAACCTGAAAAGAGACGTCTGGAAGCTCAAGAAGTTACAAGACCAAGTCCAAAAGAAGAAGGCGAAGGAAAAAAAACAACACGTGAAGAAAAAAGAAGGCTATCAGTAATGACTTCAACTTGCCTTTCACAAATATGCACCCTAGGTGGTCCAATGGGTAATGGACCCACATCCACATACGAAGACACAGATGAAAGATCTGATTGGGCTTATGTTTCGCTTCAGGGATCTCCACCCTAACAGCCAAATTCACAGCAGCTGTCTGACCTGCGGCAAATGAAGCCTGGACGTAGGAAAAAGTCCCCCCCCCCTCATCTGGAAAACCCCTTTTACAGCTTCAAAGGATCCAGATAGACCACATCCAGATATCGCCAAGTGAAGGATTCAAATACGCCATTGTGGTAAAAAGAAGTATTTTCAAATGAACAGAAGCCTTCCAAGTCAGCAAAGACTACTGCAACGAAGCCACTTTCAGAAAATGTGTGCAGTACGGGGTTCCAGAAATGAAGGAGTGATCAGGGACCCGCATTCACAGAAATCTGACCACGAGACCCGTTAGAGTACGGTCAGACCTAGGCCTACCACTCCTTACCCCCCCCCAGGCGCAAGAAGGTAAAAAACTGAACGGGAACACTTAAGAATAGAATGCTGAAAAAATTGCCCAAGAGACACGCAAACCATGGCATGACACACTCCCCCAAATTTCACTGTTTGCGTAAGGCACACTCCCAGAGACCCAATTAGGTACATTCTTCCCTCGCAGAAGAATACCAAAATGATATCTTGTTTGCTTATGTAATTGAAATTTTGGGCAAAAAATAATGTCCATTCTCAAGTTTTTCTCTTCACTGCCAGTTTGATGGTCCTGTCCAAGAGCCCCAATGACACCAACCTCTGTTAACTAGAGGAAGTGTTTGGTCCACTTATCGCATTGCAAGGAAGCTCCCTACCAGGAGAGACCCTAACCATGAAGGGTCGGGATACTCGACTGCCGACAGATACCTACCTGTAAGAATACACAAGTTTTTTTTTCTGAAATGCAGTTAAATAAAGGATAGATTGCAAAAAATAAAACTCCCGGACAGGGACAGTCCTCCTGACCCCTTTGCGAAAAGTCTGTTTCGGTGGGGGAGGCAGTATTAGGGGTGTCTCAATCGCCGGCAGCACAAAAGAGTTGCAGCGTTTGGGCCAGGAGGGTTTTTAGGGCAATGGTATCTAAGGGGGGATGCATGGAAATATTAGTATTCCAAATATTCAAAGTATATTACATATATAGCATTTCAGTTAGATAGATCTCACTTGCTAAAAATCCTGTGCTCACTTTAATCTATGCCAGAATAATCATTCGTTTTAAACAAATTTTCTGGCCTTCATAAGGACAAGTACATAGAGTACATAGAGTCTTTTTGATATCTGTTGTTTACCTTATAGTCATCAAGAAAACTAGGGCAAAAGAATATAAAACAAATAATTCTGCAATTCAGTTTTTTATCTGATTACATAATTATCAAATTTTCATAGAACACCATAATCTAGCAGCTTTTAATTGTATGTTAATTGACTAACCCCCTTTTTGTAAACATATAAAACCTTTTGAAAATAATAAATGTAGGTCTTTCGAACGCTAAAAAGACACCCCGTTTGGAAGTTTTCATTTCGTTTCTGACGCTCAAAAAGACATTAAATAGAGATTTGGAAAAGCAAGCAGCAAACACGGGAGGATAAATTCATCCTAATTAAATTTCCATAACAAGTTACTTAGACCCTTCAGTTGGTCGGCTTCTTGACTCTGGGTGATGGAGTGGCTTTTTTTGGTATTGTCCGCACCTCCTGTGTAGGTCTGCATGTGGTTGTTCCTGTTTCTTCTTGGGTCAGGGGTGAAGAAAGTGTCCATGGTCCCATTTCCTGGAAAAACCTGGTCGCTTTCGCTTCTGCAGAAGTCCACGCCAATAGGTTGAGGGGGTGCAGGTTTTGACCAACAAAACTGGGACATGATGGAGTGTTCTGGCTGAGTCCCACGCTCAGGGGCTTCATAATCTGGAAATATCTGACGCCATCAATTCCCATACAGGAAGCAGAAGATTCTGATAATAGGTGAGGTTGCGGATTCCACAAGAAAAGATCGACTACGCCATCCACTCTAGGATATTGGTCCCCTGGGGGGTTCCCTGTGGACGGTGTCTCTTGGCCTATGGAGGGGTTCTTCACTGCTTTTGGTTTCTTCTTTTCTGGGGTGAATCAGTGTTCTGCACCGGTTCCGGAAATGACCAAACTGCCACGTTGTAACATGGACATCCTTCTGTCCCGGGGGATCAATCCTTTTTGCTACTGCGAGCAGGGACCCCTTGTATTGACGTGACTCAGGTCTGGCTGCTACCAGTGGTTTCCTGATTGGTTCTCCAGCCATGCAAAAAGCCTGTGCCAACTCCGTCGTGTGTCATCATGGGGGAATGGCCCAAACTTAAACACTTGCATTACTCTGTCATGGAACTTCTCCAAGACTCTGTTTGTCTTGCTCTGACTGTAGGCTAGATTTGGCCTGAGTCTGCTTTTGGCCCATTCTCTGAGTTGCTCAATTAGCTTTGGTCCTGTTCCCAGGCATACCCATCTAATTCTGCGGATGCTTGAAATGTTCTTCATAATTGACCAGAAGCATCACCTGCTTTTAAATTTCCATTACGGTCCAGAGATCAACCAGGCTGGCTGCATCGTTCGCTGGATCCTGTTTTTTGGCAAAATGGCATGGGGGGGTATCCCTGGGTCTGGCGCATACTGATCACCTGGCTTGGGATGAAGGGCTCAAGGATGGTGCCTCTACCTTTCCCTGCTTTATTGGTGCTTGTGTTTTTTCTTCCCAGATGGGCGCATGTGTGACGTTTGTCTTCATCTTCATAATGAGAAGTGACATGGTGTACTTGGTGTACACTGGGTGAGATTTGGGCTTAAAATTTGTCCCTTGTGCAGGGGTTTCCCACTTCCTTCTGAGGCTGCAGTCGACATGTCATGGTTCCATGTGGCGCCCTGCTCGGCACGAGGTTCCTCATTTGTTCGTGCTACACTACCCCCCTTTTGGGTGCCCTGCTGTGGGCCCCCTGTAGTTTTTGTGTCTGGGGGCACCTGCAAAGTTTTGTGTAGGAGATTTTTACTTTTTTTCTCCTGAATAATACTACAATGTTTGTACTGGCTTGGGATAACAGGGTGCCCTGTGTGGAGCACTGAATACGTGACACCACATTGCTTGGATTGGGCTTGACCCAGTTGATAACGAAGTAGAAAAAAAAGGAAGAAAGGGAGGTGTGGGAGGAGGAGAGAAAGGGGAGGGGAGAGAGATGGAGGGGAGGGTGAAGAAGGGTGGAATGTTTCTGAGGAGGAGGAGAAGGAGGAGACAAGCATGAAGGGTGGGGTGGGGGGAGGAGAAAGGGAGAAAAGGAAGAGGGGAGGGAGAGAAGGTGAAAGGGGGGAAAGAGAAAGGGAGGAGAGAGAGAGAAGAAAATGGGGGGGGAAGTAGAAGAAGATTTGGAGTTGGAGGGAAAGATAGAAAGAAGAGGAAGATGAAGAAAATGGATTTGTCAGAGATGTGGGAAGGGGGGGAAAGAAGGAATAGGGGGTGGCAGCGGGGAAAGAGGAGAAAAGTCTGGAAGGAGAAAGGGACTGAGAGAAGAAAAAAGGAGAGGGTGTCCCCCCTGGGCCTTGAAAGGGGTGGTTGAAACAAAAATGCCTTCTCCCTGTGGAGGAGGCAGGGAGCGTTTTTTCCCTGTACAAGGTCCTTATCAATGAGGCAGTCTACACCTGTCCCGTGTCTCCAATGATGGACTGTGATGTGGTGATCTGAATTTGCTCTTGTGACATGTCGTGTCTTTTTCTTACAGACATTTAAACCTTTTCAATCTTACACAAAAAAATCACTTCCTGGCCGTTCAAATTAACTTGATGTACCTTCTACACGATGTACCACTGCTCTTTTATAGCAGATGGTAATCTATTAACAAACTTTTTCCCGTTACTTCAAATAACAAAAAAAGAAAAAATTTCATTATGCAGCGTAAAGGCTGCCTGTCTATTTGCTTCTCACGTACTTGACCTCTATTCACATGCCTAGCCCTTCGATTCTAGACGTGTCTATTCCAAAAACCTATTCAACAAAGGTGATTTAAAAATCTGAAAACTCCGCACTTGGTTTGTGCGTCCTCGCCGAATGCCCGCGGGAGGGCTAGTCAAGCCGCGCCGCAGTTTGTGTGTGCCTCTCCCTCACCTGCAATTTTCCTTATCTGTGGAGGGGAAACCTTGGTCTAAAGCAAGCTAGTAGAGAAAAAAAAAAAAAAATGGTTGGAGAATAAAACCTAAAGTAAATTGATTAGAAAAAAAACTCTCCAAAATTTTTAAAAGTGTAACTGAAAAGAAAAATTTTAAAAAACAAAAGTTAGATTTAGTAAAAAACTCTAGAAAAAGAGAAAAAAAAAATCACCAAAAAGGGGAGAAAAGAAAAACCGTATTAATCATAAAACTCTGAAAAACAACCCTTGTTATAAACAGCTAATTAAAAAAAACAGAAAAGAGGGGAAAAAATGTTGAAAATGATAAAAACTAAAAGAAAGGTACTTAAAACTTTTTCTGTAGCGTAGGTTTTTTCCTACCGCCTTCGGAATGTCATCTCTTTGCTGCCGGCACTTCCCCCCTCCCTTATATCTCTGCTTGCTGCTAACAGGCATGAAATCACGTACAAAAAAAAAATATTTATTATTCAGAATAGCAAAAAATGAATATAGTTCAGTCTGAATGCCTGGAGAATTTTCAGTAAAACCTGTAGCCAAAAAAAATAGCTTAAAAAGATCAAAACCAGGAAACAAATGGACAGAGTGACAATGTGTTAGCAGAGGAGGGGGGGTCAAAGGGGGTTTCTCGCTGCCTCTGAATGAGATTTAAAGCACAGTACCTGCAAGACAGACAGTGACATGACAATAGACAGAACCCGGGAGGATACGAATCCCTCTTTTGATGACTCAATGCCTTAATCAAAATTCCCTTCCATTGATTTGACTGGATGACCTCCCGGAGTGTGGCGATTATTGTGAGAATTTCCAAACAAAGTCCCGCCCTTCACACCTGGTTCTTTTTCGGATGGCCTCCCTCCTGTGTGTGAAAGATTTCTGCGGGAAACTTATCCAGCAATTTTTTCTTTTGATCAGCCCCCAGAATTAGCAAGCAAAAAAACGTCACCGTTCCAACTTTACTCCCGTTTACATAAAACATGAAAAATATACAGCACAGCAGCAAACAATCGGTTATATCCCAGGGCTTTTGGATAAGGGTATGGACTTTTTTACATACCTGGGAATGCGGTATGCCACGTCCGACCGGCGGAAGTGTAGGCTAGGACTGGTAGGGAACATTCGGTAAGTGACAGGTTTTCTTACCTTCTTATGGAGCTGCAGTCTCCGTCCCGTGTCCAAGGCCAAGGCCAACGCCCTGCTCTCCGGTCGGCCGGGTCCTCGGCGTTTCGTCCAATGCCCCGCGTGCAGGCGCCAACTGATATGGAAATTTAATTGGATAAAAATTCCTTCAGTGTTTGCTGCTTTGCCATGTCCAAATCTCTATTTAATGTCTTTTTGAGCGTCAGAACGAAATGAGGACTGCCACAACGCAAGTGTCAGTATAACAGTTCGTCAAGACATCTTTATTATTCTTTCAGGTTTTATACGTTTACAAAAAGGGGTGGTTAGTCAATTAACATACAATTAAAAGCTGTAGATTTTGGCTGTTCTAGTGTAAATTTAATTTGATAATCTGTTTTAAAAAAGCTGAAGTTCGAATTATTGTTTTATATTCTTTTTGCCCTAGTTTTCTTGCATTTAATATAAAGTAAACAACAGATATTAATAAGACTCATGTATTGTTCTTAAGGGATGCCCACTGAACAATATCGCTAACGGGGACGCAAAAAAACGTCACTATTTGCGGTCCCGTTAGCGATGTTGTTCAGTGCGGCAGCTTCCAGCGGGCTTCCTGCTGTGATCTCCTCGTGCTGGAATCGTTCCGGACCCTATTTTTCGTCGGCGCTCCCGCCTGGTAAGTACTAAATCGCTGTTTTTGGCACCTTTTTTACGTTTAGCGGTACTTTTACCGCTAAAGTGTTAAGAAATCGCTAAAGGCGGGTAGCGTCGTTAAACTATATCGCAAAATGCGGCCCCTTAGCGATATAGAAAAAATCCCGCTAGCGATCTCATTAGTATTGCGTCGTTATCGTGATCGCTAGCGGGATTTTTAGGTGGCAGTACCATTTGAAGGCCAGTCGTTTAAAATGACTGATTACACTGCATAGATTTTGCATAGATATGCTGGGTACAGGATTTTTAGCAGGAGATTATCTAATGGAATGCATATATTGAATATACTTTGAATACAGGAATACATAAATTTCCATGACAGAGCGTGTACAGTTATAGAGAGTGTGTACAGTATTACAGCAGTGTGTACATTAATAGAGGGTGTGTACAGTAATAGAGCATGTGTACATATATCGCAGTGTGTACAGTATATAGACGGTGTGTACAGTAATGAGCAGTGTACAGTATATAGAGCAGTGTGTAAGTATATAGGCGGTGTGTACAGATATAGAGCAGTGTGTAAGTATTTAGAGCGGTGTGTATAAAAAGCAGAGTGTACAGATAAGAGCGGTTGGTCAGTATATGAGCAGTGTGTACAGTATAACAGCAGTGGTACAGTATATAGGCTGTGTTCAGTTAAGAGCATGTGTACAGTATATACAGCGTGTGTACGTATAAGAGCGGTTTTGTGTCGTATATAGAGCAGAGTGTACAGAAAGAGCGGTTGTTACAGTATATAGAGCAGTGTGTACAGTTTAAACAGCAGTGTGTACAGTATTTAGAGCAGTGGTAAGTTTATAGAGCAGTGTGTACAGTATATACGCAGTGTGACAGTATATAGAGCGAGTGTACAGTATATAGAGCGAGTGTACAGTATATAGAGCGAGTGTGTACAGTATATAGAGCGTGTGTACAGTATATACGAGCGTGTGTACAGTATATAGAGCAGTGTGTACAGTTATAGAGCGGGTACGAATAAGAAGTGTGTACAGTATATAGAGCAGGTGTGTTAACAGTAATAATAGAGCAGTGTGTACAGTATATAGAGCAGTGTGTTACAGTATAAACGAAGTGTGTACAGTATATAGAGCAGTGTGTACAGTATATACAGAGTGTGTACAGTATTATAGAGCAGTGTGTACAGTATATAGAGCAGTGTGTACAGTATATAGAGCAGTGTGTACAGTATATACAGCAGTGTAAGTAATAGAGCAGGTGTACAGTATATAGAGCGTGTGTTTGGTACAGTATATAGAGCAGTGTGTACAGTATATAGAGCAGTTGTGTACAGTATAGAGCAGAGTGTACAGTATATAGAGCAGTGTAGTTTGACATGTACATATATAGAGCAGTGTGTACAGTATATAGAGCAGTGTACAGTATATAGAGCAGTGTGTACAGTATATAAGAGCAGTAGTGTAGACAGTGTAGTATATAAGCAGTGTACTTACAGATTAATAATGAGCAGTGTGTACAGTATATAGAGTTAAGATAGGAGTGTACAGTATATAGAGCGTGTGTACAGTATATAGAGCAGTGGTACAGTATATAAGCAGTGTGTACAGTAAAATAGAGCAGTGTGTACAGATATAGAGCAGTGTGTACAGTATATAGAGCGTGTGTACAGTATATAGAGCGGTCAGTAGGAGTGTACAGTATATAGAGCAGTGTGTACAGTATATAGAGCAGTGTGTACAGTATATAGAGCGGTGTGTACAGTATATAGAGCAGTGTGTACAGTATATAGAGCAGTGTACAGTATATAGAGCGTGTGTACAGTATATAAGCAGTGTGTACAGTATATAGAGCAGTGGTACAGTATATAAGCAGTGTGTACAGTATATAGAGCAGTGTACAGTATATAGAGCAGTGTACAGTATATACAGCAGTGTGTACAGTATATAGAGCAGTGTGTACAGTATATAGAGCAAGTGTACAGTTATATAGAGCAGTGGTACAGTATATAAGACAGTGTGTACAGTATATAGAGCAGTGTGTACAGTATATACAGACAGTGTGTACAGTATATAGAGCAGTGTGTACAGTATATAGAGCAGTGTGTACAGTATATAGAGCAGGTGTACAGTATATAGAGCAGTGTACAGTATATAGAGCAGTGTGTACAGTATATAGAGCAGTGTACAGTATATAGAGCAGTGTGTACAGTGTATAGAGCATGTGTACAGTATATACAGAGTGTGTACAGTATATAGAGCAGTGTACAGTATATAGAGCAGTGTACAGTATATAAGCAGTGTGTACAGTATATAGAGCAGTGTGTACAGTTATAATACAGCAGTGTGTACAGTATATAGAGCAGAGTGTACAGTATATAGAGGCAGTATTGTGACAGTATATAGAGCAGTGTACAGTATATAGAGCAGTGTGTACAGTATATAGAGCAGAGTGTACAGTATATAGAGCATGTGTACAGTATATAGAGCAGTGTGTACAGTATATCAGAGTGTGTACAGTATATAGAGCAGAGTGTACAGTATATAGAGCAGTGTACAGTATATAGGCAGTGTTTACAGTATATAGGCAGTGTGTACAGTATATAGAGCAGTGTGTACAGTATATAGAGCAGAGTGTACAGTATATAGAGCAGTGTGTACAGTATATAGAGCGTGTGTACAGTATATAGAGCAGTGTGTACAGTATATAGAGCGGTGTGTACAGTATATAGAGCAAGTGTACAGTATATAGAGCAGTGTGTACAGTATATAGAGCAGTGTGACAGTATATAGAGCAGGTACAGTATATAGAGCAGTGTACAGTATATAGAGCAGTGTGTACAGTATATAGAGCAGGTGTACAGTATATAGAGCAGAGTGTGTTAACAGGGATATAGAGCAGTGTGTACAGTATATAGAGCAGTTGTACAGTATATAAGCAGTTGTACAGTATATAAGCAGTGTACAGTATATAGAGCAGTGTGTACAGTATATAGAGCAGTGTGTACAGTATATAGAGCAGTGTGACAGTATATATGAGCAGTGTGAGTATAAGCAGTGTCATATAGAGCAGTGTGTACAGTATATAGAGTGTACAGTTTGCAGTGTACATATATAGAGCAGTGTGTACAGTATATAGAGCAGTGTGTACAGTATATAGAGCAGTGTACAGTATATAGAGCAGTGTGTACAGTATATAGAGCATGTGTACAGTAATAGAGCAGTGTACAGTATATAGAGCAGTGTACAGTATATAGAGCAGTGTGTACAGTATATAGAGCAGTGTGTACAGTATATAGAGCAGTGTACAGTATATAGAGCAGTGTACAGTATATAAGCAGTGTACAGTATATAGAGCAGTAGTACAGTATATAGAGCAGTGTACAGTATATAGAGCATGTACAGTGTACAGTATATAGAGCAGTGTACAGTATATAGAGCAGTAAGTAACAGTAATATATAAGCAGTGTGTACAATATACAGCAGTGTGTACAGTACAGTAAAGAGTTAACTAGTTTCCTGGAACCGGCAGAAACATTCAAACTCCGATCTACACGATTTCACCCGGTGACCGCTCACCTAAACACAGGAGAACATCACAGCGGAGACAGAAGCGGCCACGGCTGAGGTGCGGACATGACTGGGCGGCGGAGGAGCAGCTCTATAGTGAGGGGGTGGGTGGCTCTTAGAAGAGCCTTTGGGGTGATGCCGGAGCAGGGTGAGGAGCAGATCACTTGGCGCTGGTGTACTTGGTGACGGCCTTGGTGCCCTCGGACACGGCGTGCTTGGCCAGCTCTCCAGGCAGCAGCAGGCGCACAGGCGGTCTGGATCTCCCGGGAGGTGATGGTGGAGCGCTTGTTGTAGTGAGCCAGGCGGAGGCTTCCCCTGCGATGCGCTCGAAGATGTCATTAACGAAGGAGTTCATGATGACATGGCCTTGGAGGAGATGCCGGTGTCGGGGTGGACCTGCTTCAGCACCTTGTACACATAGATGGCGTAGCTCTCCTTCCTGCTCTTCCTCCGTTTCTTCCGTCCTTCTTCTGAGTCTTGGTCACGGCTTTCTTGGAGCCCTTCTTGGGCGCTGGCGCAGACTTGGGGGGATCAGGCATGATCAGAACTGAACTGTGTCTTCTGGGGAGTAAGATCTGAGATTTGTGATCCTGCTGCTCCCAGCGCAGCGGCATTTATAGACCGGCCATGCAAATGAGCACTGCTGTCTGCTCGCTGTTCTATTGGAGCATGAAGTCATGTGATCTATGTGACGTCAGACGTTCCTTCCCCTGCAGCTGATTGGTGTGTTCACAAGTCAGCTGGGGACAAGCTTCTGCCAGAACTCCTCCTGAGCCGGACATGTCATGTGTACATTAGGTTACTGTTATATAGAGCCAGTGAGCGCAGTAATGTGACCTCTCCCAGTAACCCAAGAGGAGGATGACACAAGGAGGCGCACACGTCCCTCACATTGTGAACAATATCTATGGTTGAATGTAAAAGATTGAGCGTCAGAATGAATCAGTAATTCCAACACGAGGCCCCACATTATCCGCATCCGGATTACTGGACTCCAGGAAGAAGCGAGTCGCTTCCAAACCCTCCTCATGACGAAGGCTGGGGTTCAGCGATTCAACATCCGCCATAGCGGAGCGGCCATGGAATCAATGCTGCTCTATAAACAAGTGATAATATACCTCGATATAGCGCTGTGTATCCTGAAGGGTTTTAGTTTTGTTTTCCAACAATATTCTGACATAAGTTAAAGTAACAGAAATCCTACAATGAGCGGGAAATTCAAATTCACTAACTGCTCTGTGACCGGCCAATCAGAGGAGATAAACGTGGACTCCTGAACATACACGCCCCTTATATGCGTCATCAACCTCCAGTCCCCTCTCTGGTCCGCACTACAGATGATTCTTCTGTGCTGTGCTCGGTGATCGCAGATGTCCCGGATGTGTAGTTCTCCACACTGCAAACTTACAGCTCCGGTCACTGTGGAATTAGGAAACCAACGAATGTAGAGAACGAGGTCAAGAGACATCAGACACAAAATGGTGAACACTGGTTGGAGCAGGAGCCCTGATGCTTAATGATTGGCCGATTAGCTTGAATTTCCCCTCTCCGGCCGAGCTTCACCTTTTTGTCTTCATCTGTGTAACACGCGGCGTTAAAGCGGCGGATCTCGGGCGATTTGCTCGTATTGTGATCAGTGGCCTCTCGCTCCACATAGTGATCGTCCGTGATGTCCCCTAAGTCCCTAATCTGTACAGGGTCCTATGACTCCAGAATATTCCTGTAGTTACACAGCGCAGACCCTCACTGTCATCCATGACTCATTCTGCAGCCGGTGCGAAATGCTCCAACACCGAAAACTCGTCCCTCCTTTCCCCGGCACTGGGTCAGTGTGCTGTCTGACACCGGAGCTCTGGGTGAGGATCAACACAGTATCTGACCCGCAGACAATATCCCCCAACCACAGGATGTCCCCCCCGGCAGGAATTGCAGCCTCTCACTTAGATGTGGGCGGCTCTGAGAAGAGCCTTTGGGTTGTCAGGATAAGCCGAGAATACAATTAACCGCCGAAGCCGTAGAGAGTGCGGCCCTGGCGCTTGAGCGCGTACACCACGTCCATGGCAGTGACGGTCTTCCTCTTGGCGTGCTCGGTGTAGGTGACGGCGTCACGTTCTCCAGGAAGACTTTCAGGACGCCGCGAGTCTCCTCATAGATGAGGCCTGAGATGCGCTTGACGCCTCCCCTGCGAGTGAGACGGCAGATGGCAGGCTTGGTGATGCCCTGGATGTTATCACGGAGCACCTTCCTGTGCCGCTTGGCGCCGCCCTTCCCGAGACCTTTCCCTCCTTTACCGCGACCAGACATCTTCAAGTGTAAGTAAAAGCTGATGACCTGAAGCGCTCAGACGCCTCCTTTATATGCAGGAAAAATGGACCAGAGAGAGTACTGCAGGGTTGATGCGCTTCCGGGACGGGGTTACAGAATCTACATTAGCTCCTCCCTTCCTTTGCTGATTGGCTGAACACAGAACTGTTGGGAAGTTTGAATTTCCCGCTCATTGTTCAGTTTCCGCAATTATCTTTCCAGCTTCTATTATATGAAATTTCTGTTTCTGTGACGGAAGGTTTCCCAAACATTGTCATCAGCGATCCAGATCATGGTGGAGTAATGTAATCAATAATGTTCATAGTAGGAGAAATAATGTTGGAATCATAAATTAAGATGAATGAATTTTTATAACATGAATATGAGAACCCAGGAGATCAGGCTTCAATATGGATCTGAAGATCAAGGGGTTCAGCTAATAAAAGTAATCACCGAATCCAGTGCACTTCCATCTGAATTAACCAGATCACTGCTAAAAGTTCCATTGTGCACTGAAATAACCTATTTCCGGACAAAGAGACAGGAAAGCAGCGAGGAGAGATCCAGTAATTAAAAAACAAGTTTTATTCTTGGTAACTAACAAATACTCCTGATGATTTCAAATAATTCGTGGCGACTAAATACTCCTTTTCCCCACTGTATGTGATGGTGGGTACATGTTAGCGGCCTACACTCGGGAACTGTCCTAGTGAGGGCAGGAGCAATACAGGGGCAGGACAGGAGATGACAGGAAACCTCCCCCTACATGTAGTTACTTCTTTTGTTCCAGTCTCATCAGCAGGTAGAAGGAAGCAGGAACAAAAGAACTACATGTAGGGGGAGGTTTCCTGTCATCTCCTGTCCTGCCCCCCTCCTATCCTGGTATGTATGGTCCCCTCACCCCCACCCAATCCTGGTATGCATGGCACCCGATTCCTCATCCTGGTATGAGGGTCCCCTCATCCCCAATCCTGGTATACATGGCACCCCTTACCTCCCATTTCTGGTATGCATGGTCCCCCCTCATCCCTATCGTAGTATGTATGATACCCCCTCTGTAGTCACTGCAGTGACGTTCAATGTCGGCGGGGCCGACGGGCCGGATAAATGTCCTCGGCGGGCCACACGTGGGCTGTAGTTTGAGGACCCCTGCTCTACACTGTCTGAATCCAGAGCGGAAAGCGTGAGCAGGGCGGCGTCTGGTCTCTTATACCCCTGATGATGCAGTGAGGCCAGCCAATCACTGCACGACCACAACAAAGATGGCTGCAGCGTTTCATTGGTCTGGCAGACAATCCCTGCAGCATGATTGGATGTCTAAAGTCCGCCAAAAATGCTGGGTGGAGACCCGAGTTCCCGCCGAGTAATCCAGGAAATGCTCAGAGCTCGCCGAGTATACCGAGTACCGTGATACTCGGACGAGTAACGAGTAGTGGCGAGCGCGTTCGCTCATCACTAATTAAGGTGTCTTATAAGTCATACAAGGGGGGTCCTCCTGCACAGCGCTGCCCAGGGGAAGAGGATGCTAGAATAAAGTGACCGAAACTGCCTGCGCTGCTGATGGAGGAGTCACACATTACCTGCAGGTGAGTCCACATCAGAAGCCCTTGGGTGCAGAGGGGCGCTGGCATCAGGGATCCTCCTTCCCACACCGTCTCCACATGGTGCAGAAGACGGCATCAACCGATTACAAAAAGGGGGGAGGCCACCACCGGAGACCACTGTCTTCCTCTCAGCCCTCTCCGAAAAGGCAAGGACTAGCCACCGGTGATAGCCCTGAAACACCAGTAAGGCCGGGATCACACATGCGACAAAGTCGTCCGACACTCGCATGTGAAATCCCAGCTCTGGCGCCGGCACTCGGGAGTGGAGCGAGCGGCTGCATAGAACTACATGCACCTGTACACTCCACTCCTGAGTGTCGGGGCCAGAGCTGAGATTTCACATGCGAGTGTCGGACGACTTTGTCGCATGTGTGATTCCGGCCTTAGGGTGACAGGGGATAAGGTCCTGCCTGTGGGTCTGAGAGTGGGCGATGTGGGTGACCCCACACTGATCTCTCGGTCACATAAATACGGGAAACCGGTGAGAAATGACCCCGTTACCCGAAGATGAATATAGAAAAACAAAGGGAAATAATAAACACAAACGGGGAATCTGCAAAAGACAGTGCGGATCGGGGTCAGATCCAGGGTCGCCTGCTGCAGACACTGCTGGGGTCAGATCCAGGGCGCCTGCTGCAGACACTGCCGGGGTCAGATCCAGGGCGGCCTGCTGCAGACACTGCGGGGTCAGATCCAGGGCCGCCTGCTGCAGACACTGCTGGGGTCAGATCCAGGGCGCCTGCTGCAGACACTGCCGGGTCAGATCCAGGGCGGCCTGCTGCAGACACTGCGGGGTCAGATCCAGGGCGCCTGCGGAAGACACTGCCGGGGTCAGATCCAGGGCCGCCTGCTGCAGACACTGCTGGGGTCAGATCCGGGGCCGCCTGCTGCAGACACTGCCGGGGTCAGATCCAGGGCCGCCTGCTGCAGACTCTGCCGGGGTCAGATCCAGAGCCGCCTGCTGCAGACACTGCCGGAGTCAGATTCAGGGCCGCCTGCTGCAGACACTTCTGGGGTCAGATCCGGGACAGCCTGCTGCAGACACTTCTGGGGTCAGATCCGGGGCAGCCTGCTGCAGACACTGCTGGGGTCAGATCCGGGGCCGCCTGCTGCAGACACTGCTGGGGTCAGATCCAGGGCCGCCTGCTGCAGACACTGCTGGGGTCAGATCCAGGGCCGCCTGCTGCAGACACTGCTGGGGTCAGATCCGGGGCCGCCTGCTGCAGACACTGCTGGGGTCAGATCCAGGGCCGCCTGCTGCAGACACTGCTGGGGTCAGATCCGGGCCGCCTGCTGCAGACACTGCTGGGGTCAGATCCAGGGCCGCCTGCTGCAGACACTGCTGGGGTCAGATCCGGGGCCGCCTGCTGCAGACACTGCTGGGGTCAGATCCGGGCCGCCTGCTGCAGACACTGCTGGGGTCAGATCCGGGGCCGCCTGCTGCAGACACTGCTGGGGTCAGATCCGGGCCGCCTGCTGCAGACACTGCTGGGGTCAGATCCGGGGCCGCCTGCTGCAGACACTGCTGGGGTCAGATCCGGGGCGGCCTGCTGCAGACACTGCTGGGGTCAGATCCGGGGCCGCCTGCTGCAGACACTGCTGGGGTCAGATCCAGGGCGGCCTCTGCAGACACTGCTGGGTCAGATCCAGGGCGGCCTGCTGCAGACACTGCCGGGGTCAGATCCAGGGCGGCCTGCTGCAGACACTGCCGGGGTCAGATCCAGGGCGGCCTGCTGCAGACACTGCTGGGGTCAGATCCAGGGCGCCTGCTGCAGACACTGCCGGGGTCAGATCCAGGGCGGCCTGCTGCAGACACTGCGGGGTCAGATCCAGGGCCGCCTGCTGCAGACACTGCCGGGGTCAGATTCAGAGCCGCCTGCTGCAGACACTGCCGGGGTCAGATCCGGGGCCGCCTGCTGCAGACACTGCTGGGGTCAGATCCGGGGCCGCCTGTTGCAGACACTGCTGGGGTCAGATCCGGGGCCGCCTGCTGCAGACACTGCTGGGGTCAGATCCGGGCCGCCTGCTGCAGACACTGCTGGGGTCAGATCCGGAGCCGCCTGCTGCAGACACTGCTGGGGTCAGAACCGGGGCCGCCTGCTGCAGACACTGCTGGGGTCAGAACCGGGGCCGCCTGCTGCAGACACTGCTGGGGTCAGAACCGGGGCCGCCTGCTGCAGACACTGCTGGGGTCAGAACCGGGGCCGCCTGCTGCAGACACTGCTGGGTCAGATCCGGGGCGGCCTGCTGCAGACACTGCTGGGGTCAGATCCGGGGCCGCCTGCTGCAGACACTGCTGGGGTCAGATCCAGGGCGGCCTGCTGCAGACACTGCTGGGGTCAGATCCAGGGCGGCCTGCTGCAGACACTGCCGGGGTCAGATCCAGGGCCGCCTGCTGCAGACACTGCCGGGGTCAGATCCAGGGCGGCCTGCTGCAGACACTGCTGGGGTCAGATCCAGGGCGGCCTGCTGCAGACACTGCCGGGGTCAGATCCAGGGCGGCCTGCTGCAGACACTGCTGGGGTCAGATCCAGGGCGCCTGCTGCAGACACTGCTGGGGTCAGATCCAGGGCCGCCTGCTGCAGACACTGCTTGGGGTCAGATCCAGGGCGGCCTGCTGCAGACACTGCCGGGGTCAGATCCAGGGCGGCCTGCTGCAGACACTGCGGGGTCAGATCCAGGCCGCCTGCTGCAGACACTGCCGGGTCAGATCCAGAGCCGCCTGCTGCAGACACTGCCGGGGTCAGATCCAGGGCGCCTGCTGCAGACACTGCCGGGGTCAGATCCAGGGCGGCCTGCTGCAGACACTGCCGGGGTCAGATCCAGGGCCGCCTGCTGCAGACACTGCCGGGGTCAGATCCAGGGCGGCCTGCTGCAGACACTGCGGGGTCAGATCCAGGGCGGCCTGCTGCAGACACTGCTGGGGTCAGATCCGGGCGCCTGCTGCAGACAACTGCTGGGGTCAGATCCAGGGCGGCCTGCTGCAGACACTGCTGGGGTCAGATCCAGGCCGGCCTGCTGGAGACACTGCTGGGGTCAGATCCATGGCGCCTGCTGCAGACACGCTGGGGTCAGATCCAGGGCGGCCTGCTGCAGACACTGCCGGGTCATCCAGGGGGCCTGCTGCAGACACTGCGGGGTCAGATCCGGGCGCCTGCTGCAGACACTGCTGGGGTCAGATCCGGAGCCGCCTGCTGCAGACACTGCTGGGGTCAGATCCGGGCCGCCTGCTGCAGACACTGCTGGGGTCAGACCGGGGCCGCCTGCTGCAGACACTGCTGGGGTCAGACCGGGCCGCCTGCTGCAGACACTGCTGGGGTCAGATCCGGGCCGCCTGCTGCAGACACTGCTGGGGTCAGATCCGGGCGGCCTGCTGCAGACACTGCTGGGGTCAGATCCGGGGCCGCCTGCTGCAGACACTGCTGGGGTCAGATCCAGGGCGGCCTGCTGCAGACACTGCGGGGTCAGATCCAGGGCGGCCTGCTGCAGACACTGCCGGGGTCAGATCCAGGGCCGCCTGCTGCAGACACTGCCGGGGTCAGATCCAGGGCGGCCTGCTGCAGACACTGCTGGGGTCAGATCCAGGGCGGCCTGCTGCAGACACTGCTGGGGTCAGATCCAGGGCGGCCTGCTGCAGACACTGCTGGGGTCAGATCCAGGGCCGGCCTGCTGCAGACACTGCGGGGTCAGATCCAGGGCGGCCTGCTGCAGACACTGCTGGGGTCAGATCCAGGGCGGCCTGCTGCAGACACTGCTGGGATCAGATCCAGGGGCCTGCTGCAGACACTGCTGGGGTCAGATCCAGGGCGGCCTGCTGCAGACACTGCTGGGGTCAGATCCAGGGCGGCCTGCTGCAGACACTGTGGGATAGATCCAGGGCGGCCTGCTGCAGACACTGCTGGGGTCAGATCCAGGGCGGCCTGCTGCAGACACTGCTGGGTAGATCCAGGGCGGCCTGCTGCAGACACTGCTGGGGTCAGATCAGGGCGGCCTGCTGCAGACACTGCTGGGGTCAGATCCGGGCGCCTGCTGCAGACACTGCTGGGGTCAGATCCGGGGCCGGCCTGCTGCAGACACTGCTGGGGTCAGATCCAGGGCCGCCTGCTGCAGACACTGCTGGGGTCAGATCCAGGGCGGCCTGCTGCAGACACTGCCGGGGTCAGATCCAGGGCGGCCTGCTGCAGACACTGCCGGGGTCAGATCCAGGCCGCCTGCTGCAGACACTGCGGGGTCAGATCCGGCCGCCTGCTGCAGACACTGCCGGGGTCAGATCCAGGGCGGCCTGCTGCAGACACCTGCCGGGGTCAGATCCAGGGCGGCCTGCTGCAGACACTGCGGGGTCAGATCCAGGGCCGCCTGCTGCAGACACTGCCGGGGTCAGATCCAGGGCCGCCTGCTGCAGACACTGCTGGGGTCAGATCCAGGGCGGCCTGCTGCAGACACTGCTGGGGTCAGATCCAGGGCGGCCTGCTGCAGACACTGCTGGGGTCAGATCCAGGGCGGCCTGCTGCAGACACTGCTGGGGTCAGATCCATGGCCGCCTGCTGCAGACACTGCTGGGGTCAGATCCATGGCCGCCTGCTGCAGACACTGCTGGGGTCAGATCCAGGGCCGCCTGCTGCAGACACTGCCGGGGTCAGATCCAGGGCGGCCTGCTGCAGACACTGCCGGGGTCAGATCCAGGGCGGCCTGCTGCAGACACTGCTGGGGTCAGATCCAGGGCGCCTGCTGCAGACACTGCCGGGGTCAGATCCAGGGCCGCCTGCTGCAGACACTGCTGGGGTCAGATCCAGGGCAGCCTGCTGCAGACACTGCTGGGGTCAGATCCAGGGCCGCCTGCTGCAGACACTGCTGGGGTCAGATCCAGGGCGGCCTGCTGCAGACACTGCTGGGGTCAGATCCAGGCGGCCTCTGCAGACATGCTGGGGTCAGATCCAGGGCCGCCTGCTGCAGACACTGCCGGGGTCAGATCCAGGGCCGCCTGCTGCAGACACTGCGGGGTCAGATCCAGGGCGCCTGCTGCAGACACTGCTGGGGTCAGATCCAGGGCGCCGCCCTGCAGACACTGCTGGGGTCAGACCAGGGCGGCCTGCTGCAGACACTGCTGGGGTCAGATACCAGGGCGCCCTGCTGCAGACACTGCCGGGGTCAGATCCAGGCGCCTGCTGCAGACATGTGGGGTCAGATCCAGGGCCGCCTGCTGCAGACCACTGCTGGGGTCAGATCCAGGGGCGCCTGCTGCAGACACTGCTGGGGTCAGATCCAGGGCGCCTGCTGCGACACTGCTGGGGTCAGATCCAGGCGCCTGCTGCAGACACTGCGGGGTCAGATCCAGGCGGCCTGCTGCAGACACTGCTGGGGTCAGATCCAGGGTCGCCTGCTGCAGACACTGCTGGGGTCAGATCCAGGGCGGCCTGCTGCAGACACTGCTGGGGTCAGATCCAGGGCCGCCTGCTGCAGACACTGCCGGGGTCAGATCCAGGGCGGCCTGCTGCAGACACTGCCGGGGTCAGATCCAGGGCGGCCTGCTGCAGACACGGCTGGGGAGAAGCTCGGTTTCCTTATTTGCCTCCTGACAGCAGCAGTCACCATGGTTACCGGTGTCCCCCAATGAAACCAGAACGAAAACTGCCGGATAAGAAACCCCCCTCGCTCCTCGGCTCAGGCACCGCTGCTTTATGACCGCCCCCAGTCCAAAACTGGCCCAGAAGCCCGCGGCCATGACTGTGGGCTCCCGGTTACATGAATAGTAAATATTCCTGCTCTGAATCCCCCATCACCCGTGTGAGGACTGTGGAGCCGGGGGCGCAGCTCCGAACAATCACGTGTCAGTAGGACAGGCAGAACTACACTTCCCGGCATGCCCCAGGCGGCAGGGGTGGGACTTCCGGTGTATATAAGCGCTGTCATTGGCCGCTCGGTGCGGAGCTCAGGCGGCATGGAGCTCCCGCTGCTCACCGATCTCTACCAGTTCACCATGGCGTACGGCTACTGGCGGAGCGGGCGGCACCGGGAGGCGGCGGAGTTCGAGCTCTTCTTCCGAGAGCCCCGTTCAGTGGCGGCTTCACTCTGTTCTGTGGCCTGGAGGAGACGCTGCGCTTTCTGCGGGACTTCCGCTTCTCCCGAGCAGGTGAGGACCCGGGCCGAGCGGTGTCTGGCTCCCGTGTGCCTGCCCTGAGTGTGTTCCTGTCGTCCCCCTCCCCCGTGTCGCCTGACGTGTCGTCCCCCGTTCCCCGACGTGTCGTCCCCCCGTTCCCCGACGTGTCGTCCCCCTCCCGACTTCGTCCCCTCCCGACGTGTCGTCCCCCTTACCCGACGTGTCGTCCCCCTCCCGACGTGTACCCCGACGTGTCGTCCCCCCTTACCCCGACGTGTCGTCCCCTTACCCGACTCGTCCCCCCTTACCCCGACGTGTCGTCCCCCCCTTACCCCGCACGTGTCGTCCCCCCCTTACCCCGACGGTGTCGTCCCCCCCCGTTACCCCGACGTGTCGTCCCCCCCTTACCCACTCTCCCCACCCCGACTGTGTCCCCCCGTCCCCCCCTTACCCCGACGTGTCGTCCCCCTACCCCGACGTGTCGTCCCCCCCTTACCCCGACGTGTCGTCCCTACCCGGTGCCCCCCCTTACCCCGACGTGTCGTCCCCCCCTTACCCCGACGTGTCGTCCCCCCCTTACCCGACGTGTCGTCCCCCCTTACCCGACGTTCGTCCCCTCCGAGTGTCGTCCCCCCCTTACCCCGACGTTCGTCCCCTCCGACTGTGCCCCCTACCGTCGTCCCCCCCCTTACCCCGACGTGTCGTCCCCCCCTTACCCCGACGTGTCGTCCCCCCCTTACCCCGACGTGTCGTCCCCCCTCCTTACCCCGACGTGTCGTCCCCCCCTTACCCCCGACGTGTCGTCCCCCCCCTTACCCCGTGCCGTCCCACCTACCCGCTCGCTTCCTCCCCCCCCCCTTACCCCTCGTACGTGCGTCCCCCCCCGTCCCGTCCCTCACGTTCTCCCCCCCCCCCTTCCGCCCGTCCGCCTCTACTTTCCCCCCCTCGGGCGCCCTGTCCTCCTCTACCTCCCCCCCCTCGGGCGCCCGTCCGCCTTCTTCCTCCCCCCTCTGCGCCCGTCCGCCTTTTCCTCCCCCTCGGTCGCCCGTTCGCCTTCTCCTCCTCATCGGGCGCCTGTCCGCCCCTGCCTCCCCCTCTGCGCCCGTCCGCCTTCTTCCTCCCTCGGGCGCCCGTCCGCCTCTTCCTCCCACTCGGCGCCCGTCCGCCTTCTTCCTCCCCACTCGGGCGCCCGTCCGCCTTCTTCCTCCCCACTCGGGCGCCCGTCCGCCTTCTTCCTCCCCTCGGGCGCCCGTCTCAGCCTTCTCCTCCCCTCGGGCCCCGTCCGCTTTTCCTCCCCTCCGCCGTCGCCCTCCCCCCTCGGTGCCCGTCCGCCCTGCCTCCCCTCATCGGGCGCCTCCGCCCTTCTTCCTCCCTCGGGCGCCCGTCCGCCTTCTTCCTCCCCCTCGGGCGCCCGTCCGCCTTCTTCCTCCCCCTCGGGCGCCCGTCCGCCTTCTTCCTCCCCCTCGGGCGCCCGTCCGCCTTCTTCCTCCCCCTCGGGCGCCCGTCCGCCTTCTTCCTCCCCTCGGGCGCCCGTCCGCCTTCTTCCTCCCCCTCGGCTCCCGTCCGCCTTTTCCTCCCTCGGGCTCCCGTCCGCCTTCTCCTCCCTCGGGCTCCCGTCCGCCTTCTTCATCCCCCTCGGGCGCCCGTCCGCCCCTGCCTCCCACCTCGGGCGCCCGTCCGCCTTCTTCCTCCCCCTCGGGCCTCGTCCGCCTTCATCCCCCTCGGGCGCCCGTCCGCCCTGCCTCCCCCCTCGGGCGCCCTTCCGCCTTCTTCCTCCCCCCTCGGCGCCCCTTCCGCCTTCTTCCTCCCCCCTCGGGCGCCCTCCGCCTTCTTCCTCCCCCTCGGCGCCCGTCCGCCTCTTCCTCCCACCTCGGGCGCCCGTCCGCCTTACTTCCTCCCCCTCGGCGCCCGTCCGCGCTTCTTTGAATACCTGGAGAGCGTGGATGCCTCGGAGGTGACGCTGGCTTCTTTCCCGGAGGGATCCGTCGTGTTTCCCAGAGTAGGTATGGTTACTGCCCGCTGCTCCGTCCGTGTGACTATAACGACCCCCATGCTCACCTGATGATGCTGGGACCTGTGGTTCCTCCCCGGGCAGAGAGCGAGCGACGTCTGCACGTGTCCTGTAGTATTGGGGGGACAGATCTCCTTTATAATCTGGTGATCCAGAACCCGTCCAGCGATCCCCTCCCCCCAGTGCCGGGTTATCAGCGGGTTTTCTTCAGAATGTTCAGGCTTTTCTAAATCTCTGGGCCTCAGCAGTCCTATGTAAATGCAGCTGCCGCCGTGTACGGTGAAGCATTGATCAGCCTCGTCTCGGTGGTGTCTCCGTTGTGCAGCAGGATCTCTTAGCCGCGGATTGTCACAATCGTATCCAGTGAGGGAAACGTTCTACTCTCCGGACTGACACACTGTAACAGACTGCTCTCAGAGGATTGTCTGCACTGGTACATTGTGACAGACTGCAGCTGTCAGCAGGATGAGGTCAGCTCGGGGCCCCAGCTTCTGAGAGCAGAGATCCTAAGATGGAAAGAAATGTCGGAACTTTGATGGCAAATCGATCAGTTTCTGGCGTCTATGAGTTTTCCGGCCTCTTTGGCGCCGGTCAGAGGATTCAGAGATCGGGGGTCCGAGACCCTCCAGTGCGGTGGCTTTTGTGACATAGCATTAAAGCTTTGTACTGAAAGCTGATTGGCTAAAGGTATGCAACCAATCAGCTTGTGCTTTTCTACAGGGAACCCTTTGCTGGCATGTTGGTACTCCCAGTACTGGGTGTCATGTGACTCACGCGTGTGATCTCTGCAGGAGCCGCTGATGAAGGTGCGGGGGCCCCTCCTGGTGGTCCAGCTTCTGGAGACCACGTTGCTCTGCTTGGTGAATTATGCCAGGTAGGTGAGGGGCATCTTCATCGGACAGGCGGGGGCATAGGGAGGTGGGCGCTCACTCCGTTCATCACAAGCTTCCTGGTTAGCTAATATAATGCTGGAGCTGCAGTAAGGACTGACACATAGATGGAGCGGTGCTGTGTCAGAGTTGGTGGGTTTCATTACAATGCACACATATACATAATAAGTACACTATATACTAAGGGACTGTGCTATACATAATAAGTGAGTACATTATATCACTATATACTAGGGATGGCACTATACATATTAAGCGAGTACACTATGCTAAGGGACTGTGTTATGTATAAGTGAGTATACTATATACTAAGGGACTGTGTTATACATAAAAAGTGACTACACTTTATACTAAGGCAGGGTTCCCCAACTCCAGTCCTCAAGGCCCATTAACAGATCATGTTTTCAGGATTTGCTTACCGTGTTTCCCCGAAAGTAAGACAGTGTCTTACTTTCTTTTTATCCCCAAAAGCCCCACTATGTCTTACTTTCGGGGTATGTCTTATATTGAAAAAAAATTACCTGTATCTAACCCAGTGTGATACAGTACCACCTGCTGTATTTAATCCAGTGTGACACCTGCTGATACCCACTGGGTTACATACAGCAGATGATACCCCAGTATGCCAGTGTATATGTTTTACTGATGTATGATTAATACTGTGTAGGGAATCTACCACCAGAAAAACTCACCTGAGTTTTTCTGCAGCCGCCTTCCGTCACGGGCTCCGGCTCCCTGCAGCCGCTGGTCCCGCCGCGCTGCGTCGCTCCGTTCGCCCGCAGTCCCGGGCTGAAGTTCTCGCGGCTCTATTTAAATTTCTTCTTCGGTCCCGAAACGTCATCACGTTGGTCACTCACGTGACCGGAGGCCGCAGTGATAGACAGTTCTCTCCGGCCTCGTGAGTGACCAACGTGATGACGTTTCGGGACCGAAGAAGAAATTTAAATAGAGCGCGCGAGAACTTCAGCCCGGGACTGCGGGCGAACGGAGCGACGGAGGACGGCGGGAGCAGCGGCTGCAGGGAGCCGAAGCCCGTGACGGAAGGCGGCTGCAGAAAAACTCAGGTGAGTTTTTCTGGTGGTAGATGGCAGACGCGGCGACGTATGGAGAGGGGGACGGTGCGGACGTGGGCAGGAAGCGGCGCGCAGCTAGATGAGAGGGAGGCGGCAATACCCCCGTGTTTCCCCGAAAGTAAGACATATGTCTTACTTTCGGGGTACGGCTTATATTAGCCGACCCCTCTGAAACCCCCGATACGTCTTACAATCGGGGGTGTCTTACTATCGGGGAAACACGGTAGTATTGTCCAGGTGATAATTGCGTCACCTGTGCAATACAAAGGAAATCCTGAAAACATGACCTGATGGTGGACCTTGAGGACTGGAGTTGGGGAACCCTGTACTAAGGGACTGTGCTATACATAATAAGTGACTACACTATACAGTCATGGCCAAAAGTTTTGAGAATGACACAAATATTATATTTTCACATGATCTGCTGCCCTCTGGTTTTTATGTGTGTTTGACAGATGTTTTTATCACAGACAGAAATATAATTGTAAACATATGAGTAACAAAAGCTTATATTGACAGTTATAATGAGTTAATGCAGCAAGTCAATATTTGCAGTGTTGACCCTTCTTCTTCAGGACCTCTGCAATTCTCCCTGGCATGCTCTCAATCAACTTCTGAGCCAAATCCTGACTGATAGCAGTCCATTCTTGCACAATCAATGCTTTCATTTTGTCAGAATTTTTAGGTTTTTGTTTGTCCACCCGTCTCTTGATGATTGACCACAAGTTCTCAATGGGATTAAGATCTGGGGAGTTTCCAGGCCATGGACCCAAAATCTCTATGTTTTGTTCCCTGAGCCATTTAGTTATCACCTTTGCTTTATGGCAAGGTGCTCCATCATGCTGGAAAAGGCATTGTTGATCGCCAAACTGCTCTTGGAGGGTTGGGAGAAGTTGCTCTTGGAGGACATTCTGGTACCATTCTTTATTCATGGCTGTGTTTTTAGGCAAGACTGTGAGAGAGCCGATTCCCTTGGCTGAGAAGCAACCCCACACATGAATGGTTTCAGGATGCTTAACAGTTGGCATGAGACAAGACTGGTGGTAGCGCTCACCTTGTCTTCTCCGAATGAGGCGTTTTCCTGATGTCCCAAACAATCGAAAAGGGGATTCATCAGAGAAAATAACTTTACCCCAGTCCTCAGCAGTCCACTGCCTGTACCTTTTGCAGAATATCAGTCTGTCCATGAAGTTTTTTCTGGAGAGAAGTGGCTTCTTTGCTGCCCTCCTTGAGACCAGGCCTTGCTCCAAGAGTCTCCGCCTCACAGTGCGTGCAGATGCACTCACACCTGCCTGCTGCCATTCCTGAGCAAGCTCTGCACTGCTGGTAGCCCGATCCCGCAGCTGAAACACTTTTAAGAGACGGTCCTGGCGCTTGCTGGTCTTTCTTGGGTGCCCTGGAGCCTTTTTGGCAACAATGGAACCTCTCTCCTTGAAGTTCTTGATGATGCGATAGATTGTTGACTGAGGTGCAATCTTTCTAGCTGCGATACTCTTCCCTGTTAGGCCATTTTTGTGCATTGGCAATGATGACTGCACGTGTTTCTTTAGATATAACCATGGTTAACAGAAGAGAAACAATGATGCCAAGCACCAGCCTCCTTTTAAAGTGTCCAGTGGTGTCATTCTTACTTAATCATGACAGATTGATCTCCAGCCATGTCCTCATCAACACCCACACCTGTGTTAATGGAGCAATCACTGAAAAGAGGTTAGCTGGTCCTTTTAAGGCAGGGCTGCAATGATGTTGAAATGTGTTTTGGGGGATAAAGTTAATTTTCTAGCCAAATATTGACTTTGCAAGTAATTGCTGTTAAGCTGATCACTCTTTATAACATTCTGGAGTATATGCAAATTGCCATTAGAAAAAGTGAAGCAGTAGACTTTGTAAAAATTAATATTTGTGTCATTCTCAAAACTTTTGGCCATGACTGTATACTAAGGGACTGTGTTAGACATAATAAGCGATAATAATGTCATCCTCCACATCCCCCGTTCCTAAGTCCATTATAAGTCACCCTTCCTCCCATCCGAATCCCCCACACCCCTCATTGTCCTCTCCCCCACCCCATCATTGCTCTCTTCACCACCTCCATCATTTATTGCCTTCTCCGATAACACTATCATTGCTCTCTCCCCCACCACCTCCATCATTACTTTCTCCCCCACCAACCCCATCATTGCCCTCTATTCCACCTACACACACAGCACCATTCATCTCTCTGCATGTTCCCCCGCAGCGCTACGCATGCGCACACACACCACCACTAACCTCTACACACACACACAGCACCTCTCACCTCTGCGCGCTCTCCCGCAGCATCACCGTCACCGGGAGCTTCCTCTCTCTGGTATAGCTGCGGTGCTGACTGCTGTGAGAGGCAGGAAGCAGGACAGATCGCTGCTGCTCCGCTCCTGCTATTTTCTCTTGTAGGCAGCGGAGCTGCAGGGATCGCTCCCTGCCCACCGCACATGATGGCGATCTGGCCAGAAGCCCCCCGGGGCTGAAAAAACAGGCCTGATTGCCCTCATCAGCCACCCTGCAGGGACCCCCGGAGCCTCTGGGCCCCGGTGCAGCCGCACAGGCAGTATGTCCGCCCCTGCATTCACTTACATTGTAACAGTCGCTCAGCTGAAGATTCCATTCACTGACCGCAAGCAGCGAGCATGAAAATACCATGAAAGCTGCAGACCCCCGCTAAGTGAAGGAACGCCACTCTTGCCCTTTATATCCACTTTTTAAAAGGGGTTTTTCCACCCTCAGGATAAGTCATAGACGTTTGATCGGTGCAATCTGCTCCCGTCTCTATAGCAGGTGTCCCTTGGCCGCCATATTGGTGCTCCGAGTACTGTGGGGGTGTCATGTGATCAGCTCAAAAAACTGACCGGCACATCCAAACATAGATTCAGTGTGAACAGGTGCTAAACCTAGAGTCACCAACTCATATACATACAAGAGAAAAAGGTAGCACACTGTAGCGCTATAGCTTGCAAACACGAAATATGAAAAATGAATTGCATCATTACCTTAGAAATATGAAAAATTGAGAAGTCTTAGCGCATAAGATGGCCAAATTATGTGAGCCTGATAGCCACGTCAAGGCTCTTCTCGTATATCAGGTCCTAACTAATGCCAATCCTCGCTTAGAAAAGTCTGTCTGCATGGGAACGTATGAATCCTCTCTTCAGACTAAAATCTACATCTCTGTGGAGGGGTGATGAACCTGTTGTAATTAAAAAGCCTGTGACCACCAGGTGGAGTGCTCAGGTAGAAGGTAAATGAATACATATCAAAAAACTGACCGGCACATCCAAACATAGATCCAGTGGAACAGGTGCTAAACCTAGAGTCACCAACTCATATACATACAAGAGAAAAAGGTAGCACACTGTAGCGCTATAGCTTGCAAACACGAAATATGAAAAATATGAAAAATGAATTGCATCATTACCTTAGAAATATGAAAAATTGAGAAGTCTTAGCGCATAAGATGGCCAAATTATGTGAGCCTGATAGCCACGTCAAGGCTCTTCTCGTATATCAGGTCCTAACTAATGCCTATCCTCGCTTAGAAAAGTCTGTCTGCATGGGAACGTATGAATCCTCTCTTCAGATTAAAATCTACATCTCTGTGGAGGGGTGATGAACCTGTTGTAATTAAAAAGCCTGTGACCACCAGGTGGAGTGCTCAGGTAGAAGGTAAATGAATACATATCAAAAAACTGACCGGCACATCCAAACATAGATTCAGTGTGAACAGGTGCTAAACCTAGAGTCACCAACTCATATACATACAAGAGAAAAAGGTAGCACACTGTAGCGCTATAGCTTGCAAACACGAAATATGAAAAATATGAAAAATGAATTGCATCATTACCTTAGAAATATGAAAAATTGAGAAGTCTTAGCGCATAAGATGGCCAAATTATGTGAGCCTGATAGCCACGGCGCGGTCTCTCCACCTGACAAGCGGTGGACACCGCATCAGAGGAGAGACACATATCCCTACCGGACGCCTATATTGTAAGTACCGCAATTAATGTGCTCCAACTACCCACCTTCCCTTAGTAAGCTATCATACCTCTTAGGATCTGTTTAATACCTCAGTCCCTACTCATGTTTTATACATTGCACACTATTATTCTCAGATAGCCCTGCTATATGTATTATTGTTACCCCTTTGACCTACCTTTTGCCATAAACTACAAGCTATTACTCTTTGAGCATTTTGCTACAGACCTATTCCACCTTTCCAACACCATATATTTCTCCATATTCTAGGCTTTTAAGGAGCCACAGTGGCCCACTATATCTGATCCCGATCAGGATTATGTAAGTCTCTTTACCGACATACCCACAGACTACTCCTTCCCCTTTTTATTTTTATGATTAGATAAGATTATTTATTACTTCACATCCTAGATCTTTACTAGAGATCACCTCATAAGAAGGCCCACCAAGAACTAACTATAGATGTGTCTTTCTACTAAGGTATTTAATATTAAATCTCTACTCATGATTAGGTATATACCCTTGATTGTCCTATTTAGGACTACACTTGCTTATTAATGTAATATAATACTATATCGACTCCTCTCAGGCAAGCTGCCTTCAATCACACTACTCTTCTTGCCACAAGCAGTCGGGTAAGTATTGGTACCTTCCTATCACAGCACTAAACTATATCCTCACCTAATATATAAAAAGTCCACCACAGGTGCTCTCCTCCTTGTTACTCCTCTCTAGATTGGTTTTTTGGACATATGTAAATATGTATATAGTACTCTTTGTTATGGTTTTGTTAGAATTTTATTTATTGTTTTTCTTTTGTTTGTAATATCCTTCATTTTTGCTGTCAGACTGAGGAAGGCCCCTATTGGACCGAAACGTCTATCTGTTCTGTGACTGCAATAAATAAATTGGGATTATCATCTATAAGTTGAGTGCCAAGTTTATCTATCTTACTGTACACGGGTTGGGAAACCTACTTGTGCACCACCACGGTAGTGCAACGATATATTTTCACTATATCTGTCTTTCCGTTTGCACACCGGGAAGTTATGTCCACCAATACCTTCTCTTACAACACTGAGGAGACCACAAATATCTTATCCAAATTAAGTCTTCCTAGTGATTTTTTAAAGGTTCCTCCTAGGGAGACAAGGGGAAGGGACCTAGAGAGGGAACTACGACATCAGATCAATTTTGAACTACACTACGCTACGCTATCCGAATACCTACGTACGAAGAGGATCCCAAGAGGCTTGAGGGTATCACTACAACCAACTTTGTTTCGTGATTCCCCTGATTTCTGCCTCAAATTCGAGCAGATTCTCAACAAGTGCTCATTTGATCTTATGACCCTTACTATCGAACATCTACAATCGGCCATTACCAAAACCAAGGAAGAAATTATTAATATTGAAACTCAGCTGACCTCAGTAGGAACTCCAGAAGAACTCACGACGCTTAAAAATCGTATTAAATCTGTGACAGATCAACATAGGAAGGACACAGAACACAGAAAAAGAATCAAATTTCAAAGGGACGCTGATGATTACGAGCAGGGTCGTGTCTACCGTTGGCAGTACACTAACAATTTTCGTTCATCCCGTAACAGGCCGAATTATAGATCCTTTTCTGACATCTCCACCTCAGGATCCGAAACGGAACGAAGAGACCCACACCCGGGACCAGGCCGTTTTTTAGGACAACGATCCAGACACCGTCGAGGAAGAGGATACGGAGAGGACAACGTAAGAAGAGATACAGATCAAGTTGTGACACGCTCACAGGTATATGCCCACTTGTGACCAACATCTCCTCACGCACACTGAGTATAGCAGAGCATCACCTCCTACAGAGGGGATTATCATTCTGCCCGGCATACCGGCTGAACACTTTCAACCTTGACATGGAACTCCAAAGGTTCTATCGCAACCTCCGCTTGAAGATTCACTTCGCTAGTCAACCAAAGACTGTACCTGAACCACCACATGATGGGACATCACTCTCTATTTCAAAATTAGGCCTTAGAACTAAGAGCACCTATATTCCACCACGAGGCTCTCATGCACTGGAGGCATTTATTGAGTTTGTCGACCAAGCCTCAAAACAACTGAGACACGACATGGAGAATGGGAAACTACATCTGAATCCCAATCTTAATCCACTTGACCAACAGGCTCTGCGCTCACTACGGGAAGATAAGACTATCATTATTAAGCCGGCCGACAAGGGCGGCTCCATAGTTGTAATGAATAGATCTGATTATCTTAAAGAAATCCACCGACAACTCTATGACACCACTGTTTATGTAAAACTATCTAGGAACCCCACTAGTGACATCAGAGACCTCATTAATTCAGTACTATCGAGATTCCTTGAATTAGGTGTGATCGACATAAAAACTAAAGATTTTCTTACGAAAAGAAATCCCATTATACCGGTGTTTTACACCCTGCCAAAAATACATAAAAACTTGGAAAATCCCCCAGGCAGACCCATAGTCGCATCGACGGAGTCGATCCTATCACCATTGTCTATCTTCTTAGAGAAAATACTCACCCCGTTGGTCCGGAAAGTCCCATCTTTCGTCTTGGACACAGGCGACTTTCTTAAAACAATAGGTTCACTAGGTACACTAACTGCTACATCTATTCTGGTAACACTAGACGTCAAAGACCTCTACACTTCAATACCACATGAGAAAGGGATCTCCAGTGCCAGGCAATTACTACAAATGTCTAACATGCAAACTGGTTCCATCCAACTATGTGTGGAATTGTTGACTATCGTCCTAACCAAAAACTTTTTTCTATTTGAAGAATCCTTCTATCTACAGGTGAAGGGTACGGCCATGGGGTCAAACGTTGCTCCCCCATACGCTATCTGCTACATGGCCCGCTTTGAGGTGAGATAGTCTATAACAATATCCTATTTCACACCCATTGTCGTCTATGGAAAAGGTACATAGACGACATTTTCTGCATCTGGGATGGTCCCAGTTCTAGCTTAAAGGAATTCTTCATCACTCTAAATGAATCATGGCCAGGCCTGACCTTCACCATGTCGGAAAGCCCAGAAAAAAATCAGTTTTCTTGATATGACAGTAATTAAAGATGCTAACGGCAATCTCAGCACGGACCTCTTTACGAAAGAGACCGACCGTAACAGCTTGCTACACTTCAACAGTTTACATCCACCAGCAACCAAGAAGTCGATACCACGCTCACAATTTAAACGGTTACAGAGAATTGTATCCAATAGTGACACTCTCCCCCTCCGTCAAAGGGAAATGCACAATAAATTTCTAGAACGTGGGTATCCCTCTAGCCTTCTAGCTGAGGCAGCGATATCATCCTTCAGACCAAATCCACAGATGGGCAAAAGGATTCCTTTTGTCCACACGTATCATCCCTTTGTGGGAGTACTTCATAAGACAATTAGACGACATTGGGGCCTTCTCAGTAAGGCCCACCCTGAAGTACCCGAATTTCGTAATCCTTTCCTTCCGTGCTTCAAAAGGGCACCCAATCTCCGAGACGACCTGGTCAGGGCGGACATTGGAGATAACAGACCGACACAATCTCAGAGATTTCTATCCACACCTAAAAAAGGCACATACCCTTGCCTTCATTGTAATCAATGCCACAATGTAATGAAAGGTAACATCATACACCATCCCCACTCCGGCAAGAGTTATAACATCAAGTGCTATTCTACCTGCAACTCAACGTTTGTGGTCTACCTGATCAAATGCCCATGTGGCCTCCTCTACGTGGGAGAAACCACGCAGGCTATTAAGGAAAGGATTTCCAAACATAAGAGTACTATTAGGTGCAAAAACCTTCTTCTTCCATTACCCTCTCATTTCATCTCCAAAGGTCACCAGATCTCACAATTAAAATTCCAGGTGATAGAACAGATACATGCCCCCAGGAGAGGGGGGGATAGAATACGCCTCCTCAAAAAACGGGAGGCATACTGGATACACGAATTACAGACCCTTTCACCAAAGGGTCTGAACCGGGAGTACGATCTATACTCCTTCATCTAAAAAACTCACCGTTATCCAGAGTCCACTATCGGATACATTAAAAATAAAAAAATATATATTGTTGTATTAAATAATTTTTGCCTTAATGGAACGTTTAACCCTTATTGTCTAATACTCATACAACCATAGACAGGTTATATAACGTATCATTTAGTATACCATTATGTCTCTTTTTGTGAACTCTCCTGTATCCCTTCAGCACGATATGTATCGGACATGCGGTTCATTTACAAATGTATTAACTTTGGTTCTTTCCTTTACAGAGTCGTTTATATTGAATATGTCAACTAGGACCCACACCCTTGGAACTCCCTACCCGACTGCATTCCAGCACCCTGTGTTATTTTCGGTTCACCCTTCTCCTGTACTCTTTCAATTACTTTCCTGACCACAATAAATATATCATTATCATTACTCCTTATTTCTCTGGTTTTTACTCACTAGACACAACCATACCCTATGGTTTCCTCACTCTATATTTTAGATAGATCTATTCTCTCCCTTTCTTCCCCCCTGTATTTTATTTTAGCCCCATAGTTCATCTAACAGATCCACAAAAAGACTCTCATCCTCCATAATTTACTTCATTTATTCTGAGCCTCCATACTGCGTTGTCTCCATACATCACATTATTTCTAGCCTCAATTCATTTATCACGCTCAGCTAGCGTCTGGCATACATCTATGCCCTCAGCGGACACCATACCCGCTGAAACGCATAGTGGTATGCAAAACGTCACTTCCTGTGACGTCACACGCCACCTCCTCCCCTCCCTCTGCCTTTTTAAGGCAACGCACGGCGCGGTCTCTCCACCTGACAAGCGGTGGACACCGCATCAGAGGAGAGACACATATCCCTACCGGACGCCTATATTGTAAGTACCGCAATTAATGTGCTCCAACTACCCACCTTCCCTTAGTAAGCTATCATACCTCTTAGGATCTGTTTAATACCTCAGTCCCTACTCATGTTTTATACATTGCACACTATTATTCTCAGATAGCCCTGCTATATGTATTATTGTTACCCCTTTGACCTACCTTTTGCCATAAACTACAAGCTATTACTCTTTGAGCATTTTGCTACAGACCTATTCCACCTTTCCAACACCATATATTTCTCCATATTCTAGGCTTTTAAGGAGCCACAGTGGCCCACTATATCTGATCCCGATCAGGATTATGTAAGTCTCTTTACCGACATACCCACAGACTACTCCTTCCCCTTTTTATTTTTATGATTAGATAAGATTATTTATTACTTCACATCCTAGATCTTTACTAGAGATCACCTCATAAGAAGGCCCACCAAGAACTAACTATAGATGTGTCTTTCTACTAAGGTATTTAATATTAAATCTCTACTCATGATTAGGTATATACCCTTGATTGTCCTATTTAGGACTACACTTGCTTATTAATGTAATATAATACTATATCGACCTCCTCTCAGGCAAGCTGCCTTCAATCACACTACTCTTCTTGCCACAAGCAGTCGGGTAAGTATTGGTACCTTCCTATCACAGCACTAAACTATATCCTCA
Organism: Oophaga sylvatica; assembly: GCA_033576555.1. NCBI lineage: Eukaryota > Metazoa > Chordata > Amphibia > Anura > Dendrobatidae > Oophaga > Oophaga sylvatica. The sequence goes on from JARQOD010004536.1 coordinate 45,295, forward strand.
CCTAATATATAAAAAGTCCACCACAGGTGCTCTCCTCCTTGTTACTCCTCTCTAGATTGGTTTTTTGGACATATGTAAATATGTATATAGTACTCTTTGTTATGGTTTTGTTAGAATTTTATTTATTGTTTTTCTTTTGTTTGTAATATCCTTCATTTTTGCTGTCAGACTGAGGAAGGCCCCTATTGGACCGAAACGTCTATCTGTTCTGTGACTGCAATAAATAAATTGGGATTATCATCTATAAGTTGAGTGCCAAGTTTATCTATCTTACTGTACACGGGTTGGGAAACCTACTTGTGCACCACCACGGTAGTGCAACGATATATTTTCACTATATCTTATGCGCTAAGACTTCTCAATTTTTCATATTTCTAAGGTAATGATGCAATTCATTTTTCATATTTTTCATATTTCGTGTTTGCAAGCTATAGCGCTACAGTGTGCTACCTTTTTCTCTTTCATGTGATCAGCGTCTCCTGTGTAATGCGCTCGCTGTTCTATCCCATGGAAGTGAATGGAGGGAGCTGCAAAGCAGCGGTCACTTTCACATGTGTGAGACCCCCCATTCTGGAAAAAGCCGCAGGACCTAGAAAAGGAGGGAATACTTCTTAAACATTTCTTCTTCTTTCAGCCTGGTCGCCACCAATGCCGCCCGTTTCCGCCTCGCTGTTGGTCCAGACAAGAAGCTGCTGGAAATGGGTCTGCGGAGGGCGCAGGGGCCTGATGGGGGGCTGTCTGCCTCCAAATATTCCTACATAGGTGGTGAGTGCCGCTGACGGCTCTGCACTCTGGTCGTGGCGCCTGACCAGTCACCGATTCTCTGGTTTTCTTCCAGGCTTTGACTGCACCAGTAACGTGCTCGCCGGGCAGCGGTTTAGCATCCCAGTGGCGGGCACCGTGGCCCACTCCTACGTGGCATCCTTCTCCTCTACGGATGAAGTCCAGCACCTGGTGAGGCCACGATCCCCTCCCCGCGATGGCCGCTGTGCCGTGATGGAGATGCTGATTTTCTTTGTCCTCCCGTCAGGTTCTGCTGCCGGCGGGCGGTCAGGACGCGAGCGTGGATTTCCTGTCTCTGTCGCAGTCGTGGCTGCAGAAGGTTTGTCGTCTGCTGCAGATTCCTCCTGGGAGCACACACCCCGGGGAGCTGGCCGCATTCGTGTCCTACGCCATCTCCTTCCCGCTGAACTTCCTGGTGGTGGTGGATACATACAGCGTGATGATGTAAGTGGTGACCGCTCCCCGGGGGGCGCCATTTGCCAAAATGTTAAGTATATTTTCTGTTGGGCAGGAGCGGGATCCCCAATTTCTGCGCGGTTGTCCTGGCTTTGCAGGAGTTGGGGTACAAAGCGGTTGGGGTGCGGCTGGACAGCGGAGACCTCGCCAGACAGTCGGTAGAGATCCGGAAGATTTTCCTGCTGTGTGCCGAAAGGTGAGCGTCCGTGTAGTGCGAGGTGGTGTGGGCGGTCATGTGGCATTTCAGGACTGTCTTATATGGAAGGTGACAAGGATGGAGGGACCTGGAGATCACCCTGGAGGAGACAGCCTGAGAATCTGCAGCCCATCACAGGGGGGGCACCTCAGTCTCATTGTTTTATTGGGGAACACATTGGGCAGAGGGGTCTGATGGGGTGAAGAGGAAAGGAAGGTTCAGCTGGAGTGTAGTGGTAGCGAGTGCAGAGTGGTCAGTCACAGACGTAGTGAGGTCTGATGGGGTGGTGGAGAGGTTTGATGGGGTGGCGGAGAGGTCTGATGGTGGCGGAGGGGAATGATGGGGGTGGCAGAGAGGTCTATGGGGCGGAGGGGAATGATGGGGGTGGCGGAGAGGTCTGATGGGGCGGAGGGGAATGATGGGGGTGGCGGAGAGGTCTGATGGGGCTGGCGGAGGGGTCTGATGGGGGGGCGTAGGGGAATGATGGGGGTGGCAGAGGGGTCTGAGGGGAAGGATGGGGCTTAGGGGAATGATGGGGGTGGCGGAGGGGTCTGATGGGGCTGCGGAGAGGTCTGATGGGGGGCGGAGCGAAATGATGGGCGTGGCGGAGGGGTCTGATGGGGCGGAGGGGTCTGATGGGAGTGGCAGAGGGGAATAATGGGGGTGGCGGAGGGGTCTGATGGGGGAGGCGGGCGGGAATGATGTGGGGGCGGAGGGGACTTGCTGAGGAAGTGTAAGAGTAACTGGGTGCAGCATGAGGAAATGGAGGCTTCTTATGAAGGTGTTTGACTTCAGAAAAAGGTTCTGAGGTGCGGTGGTCTTTCTAGAATAGTCATATTGGGGGTGCACCACATTGGGGATCTGGTGGGAGAAGCTAATACTCAGACGGGGACTGAAGAGGGATCTGAAGGAATCTGGTTTTGCAATGGGTGGGTCAGATGGGGCGGAGAGGTCTGGAAAGAGGTGAGGACAGAATGTGCCTGGGGGGGCAGAGGGTCCTGGTGGAGGTGTCTGTTGTGCGAGGGGATGTGTGCTGGGTGATGGGGTGCTGGAGGAGACGGGTGGGGGGTTCCAGCCGCCTCTCTCTCCCCATTGAGAACTCATGAATACTGGGCCGTGTGTTTGGGGAGCCTCTGACTGATCGGTGCACGGTTGTGTACGGCCCCATTACTGTAGGTGTAACACCGCCCAGCACTGGGAGATGACGACCACGGCAGCCATATTGATAAAATGCTGGGATCCTATAACAGGAAGGGGACCGCGGAGGAGGACGGAGGGGCCATCGTACAGGAGGGGACAATAATGACATCACAGAGTAACACACAACTCACCAGATACAGGACTGAGGGTCCGGATCACAAGCGATGAAGATCTCTGTATACCGTGCAGCGTGTATTAACCCTTTCCATCTTGCAGTTGGAGGCTCCGAGCTTCCGAACATTGTCTATCGCCGTCAGTAATAACATCAGTGAGAAAAGTGTAAAGACCCTGACGCAATCGGTAAGCGCTCGATTACCCCGACTCCCTACAGGCCACACAGCTGATTTATATGCACATGTCACAAATCATCCAGTACATCACGAGGAAATCCACAAACCAAGAGGAGCAGAAATGTCCTCATATTATCCCTGACCCAAATAATCCACAGTTCTGTAATCTCATTCTAACTATATGCAGCCACCACTAGGGGGAGCTCCCTGTATACAGAGATACATGATAAGATCCTGTCTGCAGCCACCACTAGGGGGAGCTCCCTGTATACAGATACATGATAAGATCCTGTCTGCAGCCACCACTAGGGGGAGCTCCCTGTATACAGAGATACATGATAAGATCCTGTCTGCAGCCACCACTAGGGGGAGCTCCTGTATACAGAGATACATGATAAGATTCTGTCTGCAGTCACCACTAGGGGAGCTCCCTGTGTACAGAGATACATGATAAGATCCTGTCTGCTGTCACCACTAGGGGAGCTCCCTGTATACAGAGATATATGATAAGATCCTGTCTGCAGCCACCACTAGAGGGAGCTCCCTGTATACAGAGATACATGATAAGATCCTGTCTGTAGCCACCACTAGGGGGAGCTCCCTGTATACAGAGATACATGATAAGATCGTGTCTGCAGTCATCACTAGGGGGAGCTCCCGGTATACAGAGATACATGATAAGATCCTGTCTGCAGCCACCACTAGGGGGAGCTCCCTGTATACAGAGATACATGATAAGATCCTGTCTGCAGCCACCACTAGGGGGAGCTCCCTGTATATAGAGATACATGATAAGATCCTGTCTGCAGCCACCACTAGGGGGAGCTCCCTGTATACAGAGATACATAAGATCCTGTCTGCAGCCACCACTAGGGGGAGCTCCCTGTATAACAGAGATACAGGATAAGATCCTGTCTGCAGCCACCACTAGGGGAGCTCCCTGTATACAGATATACATGATAAGATTCTGTCTGCAGCCACCACTAGGGGAGCTCCCTGTATATAGAGATACATGATAAGATCCTGTCTGCAGTCACCACTAGGGGGAGCTCCCTGTATACAGATATACATGATAAGATTCTGTCTGCAGCCACCACTAGGGGGAGCTCCCTGTATACAGAGATACATGATAAGATTCTGTCTGCAGTCACCACTAGGGGGATCTCCCTGTATACAGAGATACATGATAAGATCCTGTCTGCAGCCACCACTAGGGGGAGCTCCCTGTATACAGAGATACATGATAAGATCCTGTCTGTAGCCACCACTAGGGGGAGCTCCCTGTATACAGAGATAAATGATAAGATCCTGTCTGCAGCCACCACTAGGGGGAGCTCCCTGTATACAGATATACATGATAAGATTCTGTCTGCAGCCACCACTAGGGGGAGCTCCCTGTATACAGATATACATGATAAGATTCTGTCTGCAGTCACCACTAGGGGGAGCTCCCTGTATACAGAGATAACGATAAGATCCTGTCTGCAGCCACCACTAGGGAGAGCTCCCTGTATACAGATATACATGATAAGATTCTGTCTGCAGCCACCACTAGGGGGAGCTCCCTGTATACAGATATACATGATAAGATTCTGTCTGCAGTCACCACTAGGGGAGCTCCCTGTATACAGAGATACATGATAAGATCTTGTCTGCAGTCACCACTAGGGGAGCTCCCTGTATACAGAGATACATGATAAGATCCTGTCAGCAGTCACCACTAGGGGGAGCTCCCTGTATATAGAGATACATGATAAGATCCTGTCTGCAGTCACCACTAGGGGGAGCTCCCTGTATACAGATATACATGATAAGATCCTGTCTGCAGTCACCACTAGGGGGAGCTCCCTGTATATAGAGATACATGATAAGATTCTGTCTGCAGTCACCATTAGGGGGAGCTCCCTGTATACAGAGATACGATAAGATCCTGTCTGCAGCCACCACTAGGGAGAGCTCCCTGTATACAGATATACATGATAAGATTCTGTCTGCAGCCACCACTAGGGGGAGCTCCCTGTATACAGATATACATGATAAGATTCTGTCTGCAGTCACCACTAGGGGGAGCTCCCTGTATACAGAGATACATGATAAGATCTTGTCTGCAGTCACCACTAGGGGAGCTCCCTGTATACAGAGATACATGATAAGATTCTGTCTGCAGCCACCACTAGGGGGAGCTCCCTGTATACAGAGATACATGATAAGATCCTGTCTGTAGCCACCACTAGGGGAGCTCCCTGTATACAGAGATAAATGATAAGATCCTGTCTGCAGTCACCACTAGGGGGAGCTCCCTGTATACAGAGATACATAAGATCCTGTCTGCAGCCATCACTAGGGGGAGCTCCCTGTATACAGAGATACATGATAAGATTCTGTCTGCAGCCACCACTAGGGGGAGCTCCCTGTATATAGAGATACTGATAAGATCCTGTCTGCAGCCACCACTAGGGGGAGCTCCCTGTATACAGAGATACATGATAAGATTCTGTCTGCAGCCACCACTAGGGGGAGCTCCCTGTATACAGAGATACATGATAAGATCCTGTCTGTAGCCACCACTAGGGGGAGCTCCCTGTATACAGAGATAAATGATAAGATCCTGTCTGCAGCCACCACTAGGGGGAGCTCCCTGTATACAGATATACATGATAAGATTCTGTCTGCAGCCACCACTAGGGGAGCTCCCTGTATACAGATATACATGATAAGATTCTGTCTGCAGTCACCACTAGGGGGAGCTCCCTGTATACAGAGATACGATAAGATCCTGTCTGCAGCCACCACTAGGGGAGCTCCCTGTATACAGATATACATGATAAGATCCTGTCTGCAGTCACCACTAGGGGGAGCTCCCTGTATATAGAGATACATGATAAGATCCTGTCTGCAGTCACCACTAGGGGAGCTCCCTGTATACAGAGATACATAAGATCCTGTCTGCAGCCATCACTAGGGGGAGCTCCCTGTATACAGAGATACATAAGATTCTGTCTGCAGTCACCACTAGGGGAGCTCCCTGTATACAGAGATACATAAGATTCTGTCTGCAGTCACCACTAGGGGAGCTTCCTGTATACAGAGATACATGATAAGATCCTGTCTGCAGTCACCACTAGGGGGAGCTCCCTGTATACAGAGATACATAAGATCCTGTCTGCAGCCATCACTAGGGGGAGCTCCCTGTATACAGAGATACATAAGATTTTGTCTACAGTCACCACTAGGGGGAGCTCCCTGTATACAGAGATACATGATAAGATCCTGTCTGCAGTCACCACTAGGGGGAGCTCCCTGTATACAGAGATACATAAGATTCTGTCTGCAGTCACCACTAGGGGGAGCTCCCTGTATACAGAGATACATAAGATCTGTCTGCAGCCATCACTAGGGGGAGCTCCCTGTATACAGAGATACATAAGATCCTGTCTGCAGTCACCACTAGGGGGAGCTCCCTGTATACAGAGATACATAAGATTCTGTCTGCAGCCACCACTAGGGGAGCTCCCTGTATACAGAGATACATGATAAGATCCTGTCTGCAGTCACCACTAGGGGGAGCTCCTGTATACAGAGATACATGATAAGATCCTGTCTGCAGCCACCACTAGGGGGAGCTCCTGTATACAGAGATACATGATAAGATTCTGTCTGCAGCCACCACTAGGGGGAGCTCCCTGTAGATACATAAGATCCTGTCTGCAGCCACCACTAGGGAGCTCCTGTATATAGAGACATGAATCTGATCATTGTCTGCAGCCACCACTAGGGGGAGCTCCCTGTATACAGAGATACATGATCAGATTCTGTCTGCAGCCACCACTAGGGGGAGCTCCCTGTAGATACATAAGATCCTGTCTGCAGTCCCCACTAGGGGGCGTGCTGTGTATACGGCGGTATCAGTGAGGTCTGTGTGTGGACAGGCTTCCTCCAGGTTTCTTCCTCTGGTCTTCAGTGAATGATCTTTGTACTTGCAGGAGAATGAGATTAATGTGATTGGTGTCGGCACCCACCTGGTCACCTGCCCCCTGCAGCCGTCTCTGGGCTGCGTCTACAAGGTGAGATCATGGTTGGTGATGGAGGATCAGGAGGGAGACGCATGGAAAGTGCCACGTGGTGGTCTGGAGGGGGAATGTAGTCAGGGAGGGTTTCCACCACTGCTGCCATGTAACATCCTGTGCTTGCAGCTGGTGCAGGTGAACGATCAACCGAGAATGAAGATCAGCGAGGACCAAGAGAAGAGCACAATCCCTGGGAGCAAAGCTGTATACAGACTTTATGACCGCACCGGTGAGCACTGCTGCACGACTGCAGCTACAGAGCTGAAATTCCAGTGTTCCCTGCTGGTTCATTCTCTTGCACAGCTTACTTTACTGATTTACAACCTGAGATGTTGAATAGTGAGTGCAGCTCTGGAGGATAATACAGGATGTAACTCAGGATCAGTAATGTAATGTATGTACACAGTGAATGCACCAGCAGAATAGTGAGTGCAGCTCTGGAGTATAATTCAGGATGTAACTCAGGATCAGTAATGTATGTACACAGTGACTGCACCAGCAGAATAGTGAGTGCAGCTCTGGAGTATAATACAGGATGTAACTCAGGATCAGTAATGTAATGTATGTACACAGTGATGCACCAGCAGAATAGTGAGTGCAGCTCTGGAGTATAATTCAGGATGTAACTCAGGATCAGTAATGTATGTACACAGTGACTGCACCAGCAGAATAGTGAGTGCAGCTCTGGAGTATAATACAGGATGTAACTCAGGATCATTTAAAGTAATGTAAAAGTACCACAGATAGTGGGAGCTCTGGAGTATAATCAGGATTAAACCCGGATCAGTAATGTAATGATGTAACAGTGACTCACCACAAATAGTGATGCAGCTCTGGGGTATAAAACAGGATTAACCAGATCTAATGTAATGTAAAAAATTACACAGGACGCACCCCAAAAGTGAGTGCAGCTCTGGGTATAAAACAGGATAATCAGGACTAATGGGGATTACACAGTATGCAGCTCTGGGGATAATACAGAGAACCAGGATCTAATGTAATGTATGTACACATGACTGCACCAGCAGAAAAGTGAGTGCAGCTCTGGAATAAACAAATGACTCAGCATAAGTATGACACAGTGACGCACCACAGAATATGATGCACCTGGAATAATACAGGGTGTAACCGGACATAAGTAAATATGACCAGTGACTGCCACCAGCAGAATAGTGAGGGCCTGGGGTAAAAACAAAGTAACTCAGGGTCAGTAAGTATGTACACGTGACGCACCCAAAAAAGTGGTGCGCCTGGGGATAATACAAATTTAAATCAGATCATAATTAAGGTTTTCACAGTGCTGCACCAGCAAAAAGTGATGCAGCCTGGGGAAAAATACAGGATTTAAACCGGATCATAATGTAATGTAGTCACGTGACTGCACCACAGAATAGTGAGTGCGCTCTGGGGTTAATCAGGGGTAACTCGGGTCAAAATGTAAAGTACCAGGACGCACCACAGAATAGGAGTGCAGCCGGGGATAATACGGGGTAACCAGGGTCTAAATTAATTATGTACACAGTGATGCACCAGCGAAAATTTATTGCGCTCTGGATTAATACAGAGTAACTCGGATCAGTAATGAAATTAAAACGTTTACCAGCAAAAACCTTGGGGTATAAAACGGAGAACTCAGGATCTAAAATAATGTAAAGTACACAGTGACGCACCACAAAAAATGAGTGAGCCTGGATAAAACGGAAAGTAACCAGAACAAAATAATGTATTACACAGGACTGCACCAGCAGAAAGGAGTGCAGCTCGGGGTAAAAATACGGGGTAACTCAGGATCATAATTAATTAGACACAGTGACTCACCAGCAAAAATGAGTGCAGCTCTGGATTTAATTTAAAAGGATGTACCCCGGATCAGTAATGTGTAACACGTCTGCACC
>JARQOD010004537.1:0-54178 GCA_033576555.1 Oophaga sylvatica
CAGGTGATGATCTCTATCCAATCAGTCTCAATCAGGGCTAGAACAATCTCTATCCCAGACGAAGTTCATATGGTTTCAGGCTGAAGTTATTCAAGTTACGAATAGCTCCACAGCAAAGGAACAGACTTGCAAGCCGTGGTTCACAGGTTCAAATCCTAACAATAGTGCTCATCAGTCTCAGTATATAGTGCTCATCAGTCTCAGTATATAGTGCTCATCAGTCACTGTATATAGTGCTCAAAAGTCACAGTATATAGTGCTCATCAGTCTCAGTATATAGTGCTCATCAGTCTCAGTATATAGTGCTCATCAGTCACTGTATATAGTGCTCAAAAGTCACAGTATATAGTGCTCATCAGTCTCAGTATATAGTGCTCATCAGTCACTGTAAATAGAGCTCATCAGTCTCAGTATATAGAGCTCATCAGTCTCAGTATATAGTGCCCATCAGTCACAGTATATAGTGCTCATCAGTCACAGTATATAGTGCCCAAAAGTCACAGTATATAGCATACCACCCAACTTTTGAAGATGGGAAAGAGGGACAAATCAGTCACTGTATATAGTGCCCATCAGTCACAGTATATATTGCTCCTCCGTCACTGTATATAGTGCTCATCAGTCTCAGTATATAATGCTCATCAGTCACTGTATATAGAGCTCATCAGTCACTATATATAGTGCTCATCAGTCACTGTATATAGAGCTCATCAGTCCCTGTATATAGTGCTCCTCAGTCACTGCATATAGTGCTCATCAGTCTCAGTATATAGTGCCCATCATCCACTGTATATAGAGCCCATCAGTCACGGTATATTGTGCCCATCAGTCACTGTATATAGTGCTCATCAGTCACAGTATATAGTGCCCATCAGTCACAATATATAGTGCTCATCAGTCTCAGTATATAGTGCTCAAAGTCACTGTATATAGTGCCCATCAGGCTCAGTATATAGTGCTCATCAGTCTCAGTATATAGTGCTCATCAGTCACTGTATATAGTGCTCATCAGTTACTGTATATAGAGCTCATCAGTCACTGTATATAGTGCTTATCAGTCACTGTAAATAGTGCCCTTCAGTCACTGTATATAGAGCTCATCAGTCTCATTATATAGTGCTCATTAGTCACTGTATATAGTGCTCATCAGTCTCAGTATATAGTGCTCATCAGTCACTGTATATAGTGCTCATCAGTTACTGTATATAGAGCTCATCAGTCACTGTATATAGTGCTTATCAGTCACTGTAAATAGTGCCCTTCAGTCACTGTATATAGAGCTCATCAGTCTCATTATATAGTGCTCATTAGTCACTGTATATAGTGCTCATCAGTCTCAGTATATAGTGCTCATCAGTCTCAGTATATAGTGCTCATCAGTCACTGTATATAGTGCTCAAAGTCACAGTATATAGTGCTCATCAGTCTCAGTATATAGTGCTCATCAGTCTCAGTATATAGTGCTCATCAGTCACTGTATATAGTGCTCAAAAGTCACGTATATAGTGCTCATCAGTCTCAGTATATAGTGCTCATCAGTCACTGTAAATAGAGCTCATCAGTCTCAGTATATAGAGCTCATCAGTCTCAGTATATAGTGCCATCAGTCACAGTATATAGTGCTCATCAGTCACAGTATATAGTGCCCAAAAGTCACAGTATATAGCATACCACCCAACTTTTGAAGATGGGAAAGAGGGACAAATCAGTCACTGTATATAGTGCCCATCAGTCACAGTATATATTGCTCCTCCGTCACTGTATATAGTGCTCATCAGTCAGTATATAATGTCATCAGTCACTGTATTAGAGCTCATCAGTCACTATATATAGTGCTCATCAGTCACTGTATATAGAGCTCATCAGTCCCTGTATATAGTGCTCCTCAGTCACTGCATATAGTGCTCATCAGTCTCAGTATATAGTGCCCATCATCCACTGTATATAGAGCCCATCAGTCACAGTATATTGTGCCCATCAGTCACTGTATATAGTGCTCATCAGTCACAGTATATAGTGCCATCAGTCACAATATATAGTGCTCATCAGTCTCAGTATATAGTGCTCAAAAGTCACTGTATATAGTGCCCATCAGGCTCAGTATATAGTGCTCATCAGTCTCAGTATATAGTGCTCATCAGTCACTGTATATAGTGCTCATCAGTTACTGTATATAGAGCTCATCAGTCACTGTATATAGTGCTTATCAGTCACTGTAAATAGTGCCCTTCAGTCACTGTATATAGAGCTCATCAGTCTCATTATATAGTGCTCATTAGTCACTGTATATAGTGCTCATCAGTCTCAGTATATAGTGCTCATCAGTCACTGTATATAGTGCTCATCAGTTACTGTATATAGAGCTCATCAGTCACTGTATATAGTGCTTATCAGTCACTGTATATAGTGCCCATCAGTCACAGTACATAGTGCCCATCAGTCACTGTATATAGAGCTCATCATTCTCAGTATATAGTGCCAATCAGTCACAGTATATGGTGCCAAAAGTCACAGTATATAGTGCTCATCAGTCACAGTATATAGTGCTCATCAGTCACTGTATATAATGCTCATCAGTCACTGTATTAGTGCTCATCAGTCACTGTATATAGAGTCATCAGTCACTGTATATAGTGCTCATCAGTCACTGTATATAGAGCTCATCAGTCCTGTTATAGTGCTCCTCAGTCACTGTATATAGTGCTCATCAGTCTCAGTATATAGTGCCCATCAGTCACTGTATATAGAGCCCATCAGTCACAGTATATTGTGCCCATCAGTCACTGTATATAGTGCTCATCAGTCACAGTATATAGTGCCCATCAGTCACAATATATAGTGCTCATCAGTCTCAGTATATAGTGCTCAGTCACTGTATATAGTGCTCATCAGTTACTGTATATAGTGCTCATTAGTCACAGTATATAGTGCTCATCAGTCAAAGTATATAGTGCTCATCAGTCACTGTATATAATGCCATCAGTCACAGTATATAGTGCTCATCAGTCACTGTATATAGTGCTCATCAGTCACAGTATATAGTGCCATCAGTCACAGTATATAGTGCTCATCAGTCACAGTATATTGTGGCCAAAAGTCACAGTATATAGCATGCCTCCAACTTTTGAAGATGGGAAAGAGGGATAAAGGTAGCGGCACGCGCAGCGCGTCGCGGCATATTTTAGGCCACGCCCCGACCACACCATTTCCAACTAGTCACACCCATGTCCATGCCCCAACCACACCATTGACTGGTACTGAGGGCACAGTGACTGGTACTGTGGGCACACTGGTACTGAGTAAAAGAAAGAAAAGAGAGAAAAAAGAAACAGAGAAAGGAGAGAGAGAAAGAAAGAGGGGAAAGCAAGAAAGAACAGAGAGAAAGTAGAGAGAGAAAGAAATAAACAAAGAAAGGGGAAAGAAAGAACAGAGACAGAAAGAAAGAGGGGAAAGAAAGAACAGAGAGGGAGAGAGAAAGAAAGAGGGGAAAGAAAGAACAGAGAGAGAAAGAAAGACAGATGGGAAAGAAAGAACAGAGAAAGAAAGAAAGAAAGAGGAAAGACAGAACAGAGAGAGAAAGAAAGAACAGAGAGGGAGAGAGAGAGGGTAAAAGAAAAGAAAAGAAAGAAAGAGAAAAGAAAAACAGTGAGAAAAAAAGAAAGAAAGAATAGAGAGAGAAAAGAGGAAGAAGAGGGGAAAGAAAGAACAGAGAGAAAGAAGAAAGAGGGGAAAGAAAAGAAAGAACAGAGAGAAAGAAAGAGAAAGAACAGAGAGAGAGAAAGAACAAAGAAAGAAAGAGGGGAAAGAACAGAGAGAGAAAGAAAGAAAGAGGGAAAGAAAGAAAGAAAGAGATAGAGAAAAAGAAAACAGAGAGAGAAAGAAAGAGGGGACAGAAAAAAAGAAACAGAAGAAAAAAAAAAGTGGGAAAGAAAAGAAGAGAGAGGAAAAAGGGAAAGAAAGAGCAAAGAGGAGAAAGAAAGAAGACAGAGAGAAGAGAGAAAGATGGGAAAGAAAAGAAAGAGAGAAGGAAAGAAAGAGAAAGAAAGAGGAGAGAGAAAGAACAGAAAGAAAGAAGAGGGAAGAAGAAAGAGAAGAAGAAAGAACAGAGAGAAATAAAGAACAGAGAGAGAAAGAAAGAAAGAAAGAAGAAGATAGAAAGAGGGGAAAGAAAGAACAGAGAGAAAGAAAGAAAGAAAAGAACAGAGAGAGAGAAGAAATGGAAAGAAGAACAGAGAAGAAGAGGGGAAAGAAAGGACAGAGAGAAGAAAGAAGAGAGAAGAAAGAAGAAAATAAAAGGGGAAAGAAAGAAAGAAAGAGAGAAGAAAGAAAGAGGGGAAAGAAAAAGAACAGAGAGAAAGAAGATGGGAAAGAAAGAACAGAGAGAGAGGAAAGAAAGAACAGAGAAGAAAGAGGGGAAAGAAAGAAGAAGAGAGAGAGGGAAAGAAAGAGGGGAAAGAGAGAAAGAAAAGAACAGAGAGAAAGAAGAAAGAAGAGAATGTAATAGCACAGACAGTAAGTGCACAAACAGATATAGGCTACAGTCAAGATAGTGAAAAGTACAGTATAAGCATGCTCCCAATTTGAAGATGGGAAAGAGGATAAAGGAGCGGCGGAAAAAAGAAAAAGAGAAGAAAGGAGGAGAAGAAGAAAGAGGGGAAAGAAGAAAGAAAGAGAGAAAGAGAGAAGAAAGAGAATAAAAAGAAAGGGGAAGAAAGAACAGAGACAGAAAGAAAGAGGGGAAAGAAAGAACAGAGAGGGAGAGAGAAAGAAAGAGGGAAAGAAAGAAAGAGAGAGAAAGAAAGAAGAGGGAAAGAAAGAGGAAAGAAGAACAGAGAGAGGAAAGAAAGAACAGAGAGGGAGAGAGAGAGGGAAAGAAGAAGAGAAAGAAAGAACAGAGAAAAAAAGAAAGAATAGAGAAAGAAAGAGGGGAGAAAGAACAGAGAGAAGAAGAAAGAACAGGAGAAAGAAGAAAGAAAGAAAGAGAGAGAGAAAGAAAAAAGACAAAGAAAGAAAGGGAAAGAACAGAGAGAGAAAGAAAGAAAGAGGGAAAGAAAGACAGAGATAGAGAAAAAGAAACAGAGAGAGAAAGAAAGAGGGACGAAAAAGAACAGAGAGAAAAAAGAAAGTGGGTAAAAAGAGAGAGAAAAAGGAAAGAAAGAGAAAGAAGAAAGAAAGAAAGAGATAGAGAGAAAGAGGGAAGAAAGAACAGAGAGAGAAGAACAGAAGAAAGAAAGAGGGGAAAGAAAGAGAAAGAAAGACAAGAAAGAAGACGAAGAGAAAGAAAGAAAGGAGATAGAAAGAGGGAAAGAAAGAACAGAGAGAAGAAAGAAAGAAAAAGAACAGAGAGAGAAAGAAAGAGGAAGAAAGAACAAGAGAAGAGTGGAAGAAAGGACAGAGAGAAAGAAGAAAGAGGGAGAGAAGAAAGAAAGAAGGGAAAAGAAAGAACAGGGTAGAAGAAGAGGGGAAAGAAGAACAGAGAGAAAGAAAAGAAAGAAGAACAGAAGAGAAAGAAAGACAGAGAGAAAGAAAGAGGGGAAAGAAAGAAAGAGAGAAAGAAAAGAACAGAGAGAAAAAAGAAAGTGAGTAAAGAAGAGAAGAGAAAGAAGGGAAAGAAAAGCAAAGAGAGAAAGAAAGAACAGAGAGATAGAGAGAAAGATGGGAAAGAAAGAACAGAGAGGGAAGAAAGACAAAGAACAGAAAGAAAGAAAGAGGGGAAAGAAAGAGAAGAAAGAACAGAGAGATGAAAGAGAAGAACGAGAGAGAGAAAGGGGAAGAAGAAAGAGAGAAAGAAAGAAAAGAACAGAGAGAAAGAAAGATGGGAAAAGAAAAGAGAAAAGAAAGAGGGAAGAAAGGACAGAGGAAAGAAAGAAAAGAGGGAAGAAGAAGAGAAAGAAAGAAAGAAAAAGAAAGGGGAAAGAAAGAAAGAACAGAGAGATAGAAGAAAGAAAAAGAAACGAGAAAGAAAGAGGAAAGAAGAACAGAAGGAGAGAGAGAAAGAAAGAACAAGAGAGAAAGGAGAGGGAAGAAAGAAAGACAGAGAGAGAGAAAGAAAGAGGGGAAAGAGAGAGAGAAAGAAAAAGAACAGAGAGAAAGAAGAAAGAAAGAATGAGGGGAAAGAAAGAGAGAGAAAAGAAAGAGGGGAAAGAAGACAGGAGATGAGAAAAGAAAGAACAAAGAGAAGAAAGGAAGAAAGAACAGAGATAGAAAGAAAGAGGGGAAAGAAAACAGAGAGAAAGAAAGAGGGAAAAGAAAAAAGAGAGAAGAAAGAAGAACAGAGAGAGAAGAAAAGAAGATAAAGATTGTATAAAGATACTATAGCAGCCAGCTCCATTGTAGTGCCCACTGAGCTCCGGTGCAGGACATATCATGACCGCTCACATGGCGACATCCCGATTCCAAGGCGAGGACACGGTGATGGATCTGAAGCATTCCTGAAGTGCCTCCGTGGTTCCGTCACAATCTCCTCCGAAATTACCTCATTTCAGTCATCTTCCAGCACGTCACTTCTGGTGGAACATCACGTGCGAATTTTAAAGTGCTCCTCGGGCTCCGGCATGTACTCATGTGTCCACGGGAAAAGCTCCCGGCCGGGACAGCGGGGCAGAATCCCAAAATCGGGAGTGTCCCGCTGAATTCAGGACGGTTGGGAGGTATGAATGCTCCCCACCATACACCTTGTACACGCACGGCTATGCACACCTCATACACACACGGTTCCGCTTTGTATGCCTCGTACACACACAGCTCAGCTCCGTCCACCTCGCACACACAAGGCTCCACTCAGTATACACAAGGCTCCACTCCGTACACCTTTTACACATACGACTTCACTCCGTAAACCTTGTACACATGCGGCTTTGCAGCATACACCTCGTACACACGCAGTTCTGCTCCGTACATCTCGTACACACGCGGCTCCGCTACATACACACACGGCTCTGCTCCGCTCTGTACACACACAGCTCAAGCACAGAGCACTGTGTGTACGGAGCTGAGCGGCTCAGCTCCGTACACTTCACACACACAGGGCTCCGTTTCGTACACACACAGCACTGCTACATCCACCTCGTTCACACGGCTCCGCTCCGTAAACCTTGTACACACACACTACAGCACTGCTACATCCACCTCGTACACGTGCGGCTCCGCTCCGTGCACCTCGTACACACAACAGCACTGCAACATCCACCTCGTACACGCGCGGCTCCGCTCAGTGCACCTCGTACACGCGCGGCTCCACTTCGTGCACCTCGTACACGCGCGGCTCCGCTCCGTGCACCTCGTACACGCGCGGCTCCGCTCCGTGCACCTCGTACACGCGCGGCTCCGCTCCGTGCACCTCGTACACGCGCGGCTCCGCTCTGTGCACCTCGTACATGTGCGGCTTAGGCCACTTTCACACTTGTGTTTTTTTGCGCAGCGCATCGTGCGCTATCGGACGCATGAGCAATGTTCCACTATCTTTAACATGGCGGGCGCAGGGTCTAGCGCTTGCACGCGTTCATCTGCGTTTGGCGTGCGCTGCGCATTTTCCAGGTGTGCGCCCATACGCGCTAGATGCTACATGTTGCATTTTTTCCGCCCAACCGCTTTAAAAAAACGCGTGCGCACGTGTGCGCATGCTATGCGCAAAAAATAACATTGCAGTCTATGGGTGCGCTGGCGTGCGCATGGCTTTGCGCTCATCAGCGCTTTTGCGCGCACGCAATTTTGGAGTAAATAATGTCTAAACACTTGTTTAAACAACCCCCTACACAAGCAACATTGTGAGGAGTGTAGATAAAAAGGTGGTAGAGACAGAGATGATAGAGACAGAGATGATAAACGAGATAAGACAGAGATGATAGAGACAGATGATAGACAGATGAAAGAGACAGAGATGATAGAGACAGATGATAGAGACAGAGTTGATACAGATGATAGTGACAGATGATAGAGACAGAGTTGATACAGATGATAGTGACAGATGATAGAGACAGAGTTGATAGAAATGTGACACGTAGACAACCCATGCGCCGAAAAAATGCAAACGCATGCAAAAACGCTTGAAATCGCATACAAACGCTGCGTTTTTTGGTCGTAATGCGCACGCTGATGTGACTAAATATCGCAGCATTTATAAGCGTTGGCATGTGTTTTTTAATGCGTTTCATGTGCGCACAATGCGCTGCGTAAAAAAACGCAAGTGTGAAAGTAGCCTTAGCTCCGTGCACCTCGTACACGCGCGGCTCCGCTCCATCCAACTCGTACACGCACGGCTCCGGTACATCCAACTTGTACACACACGGCTCTGCTCCGTACACCTCGTACACACTACAGCACTGCTACAGCCACCTCGTACACATGGCTCTGCTCTGTACACCTCATACACTACATCACTGCTACAACTACCTTGTACACACACGTCTCTGCTCCGTACACCTCGTACACATGGCTCCACTCTGTACACCTCGTACACACACGGCTCCGCTCCGTACACCTCGTACACACACGGCTCCGCTCCGTACACCTTGTACACACACAACTCTGCTACATCCAACTTGTACACACTACAGCACTGCTACATCCACACTGTAAACCCAAGTCCCGACCCCCACATAAACTTACCCTCATCCAGCACCATGACAACCATCACAGCAGAGTCTTGCACACAACGAGGACACTGATCATGTGACCCTGACTCCTCCCCTCCTGTGACCTCATCACAGGTCCTGTGGGCACAGAAGATTACAGCAATAGCAGCGTCATTGCTAGCTCCTGTGAGGCTGAGCAGTAGAGACAGGGAGGGCAGGAAGGGGTGCATGGTGGCATGGCGGCTCATCTCACTGCGGGACACATAGTGTCCTCAGCGGAACAGCGGGAGGTCAGAATCGGGACTGTCCCGCTCAAACCAGGACGGTTGGGAGGTATGTATATAGTACTCATCAGTCACTGTATATAGTGCCCATCAGTCTCAGTATATTGTGCCCATCAGTCACTGTATATAGTGCTAATCAGACACAGTATATAGTGCCCATCAGTCACTGTATATAGTGCTCATCAGTCTCAGTATATAGTGCCCATCAGTCACAGTATGTAGTGCGATAAAATGAGCTATCTTGCTGAACCTGTCCACTACAAGTATGACTGTTTTACCCGAAGACGGCGGGAGGTCCGTAATAAAGTCCATAGACAGATGAGTCCACGGACACTCCGGGATCTTCAAAGTTAAGAGGGCCCCAGACGGACGGGTATGTGGGGTCTTAGAGAGCGCACAAACCCCACAGGACGCAACAAAATTTACCACCTCCCTATGTAAGTTAGGCCACCAAAACCACCGCGAGAGGAGATCCACAGTTGCTTTACTCCCTGGGTGCCTTGCCAAGGCTGAGTTATGGTGTGCCTCAATCACCTTTTGTCGCAAGTGATCCGGGACAAACAGTCTCCCTGGAGGTCCAACAGGGACGTCCCCCTGAGCCTCCAATACCTCCTTCTCAAGCTCAGAGCATACTGCCGACACCACCACCCCCTCCTGAAGGATCGGAACCGGGTCATCCGTCTTCCCGGCCCCAGGGAAACTACGAGATAAGGCATCCGCCTTTACATTTTTTGACCCAGGACGATATGTGACAACAAAATTAAACCTGGTAAAAAATAACGACCACCTAGCTTGTCTGGGATTCAGACGTTTTGCGGACTCTAAATATAGCAGGTTCTTGTGATCGGTGATGACGGTGACTGGGTGGACTGCCCCCTCAAAAAAATGACGCCACTCCTCAAAAGCTAACTTAATGGCCAAGAGCTCCCTATTGCCGACATCGTAATTCCTCTCAGCGGACGGCAATTTTTTAGAGAAGCGCACGGGTGCCACTTACCAGGGGACAAACCTTGAGATAATACCGCTCCCACCCCTACCTCAGAAGCGTCCACCTCCACAATGAACGGCTGTGACGCATCCGGTTGAATGAGTATGGGAGCTGAAGCAAAACATTTTTTCAAGGAGGAAAACGCTTGACAAGCCTTGTCAGACCACCTAGAAAAATCCGTCCCTTTTTTAGTCATGTCTGTGAGAGGTTTAACTATGGACGAGAAATTACGAATAAATTTCCGGTAGTAGTTAGCAAACCCCAGGAAACGTTGTAGTGCCTTAAGATCCTCTGGCAGATCCCACTCAAGAACTGCCCGCACTTTCCCAGGGTCCATACGAAAACCGGACGCTGACACCAGGAAACCTAAAAACTGAAGTTCCTGTACGGCGAACACACACTTTTCCCATTTGGCGTACAGTTTATTATCCCGCAAGATCTGCAACACCTGCCTAACATGCTCCTGATGAGACACCAGATCCGGCGAGTAAATTAAGATGTCATCCAGATATATGACAACAAACTGTCCCACCATGCGGCGAAAAATGTCATTAACAAAGTGTTGGAACACCGCCGGGGCATTAGTCAGACCAAATGGCATGACAAGGTTCTCATAATGCCCCTCAGGAGTGTTAAACACCGTCTTCCATTCATCCCCCTCCTTCATCCTAATCAGATTGTACGCCCCCCTGAGATCCAACTCAGAGAACCATTTGGCGCCC
Source organism: Oophaga sylvatica (assembly GCA_033576555.1). Taxonomy (NCBI): domain Eukaryota; kingdom Metazoa; phylum Chordata; class Amphibia; order Anura; family Dendrobatidae; genus Oophaga; species Oophaga sylvatica. The sequence goes on from JARQOD010004537.1 coordinate 10,568, forward strand.
ACGATCTGATTGAAGAGATCGGGAATAAGTGGGAGCGGATACGGATCTCGGACCGTAATCCGATTGAGTTCACGGAAATCCAGGCAAGGGCGTAGGCCTCCATCTTTCTTCTTCACAAAGAAGAACCCCGCGGCCACCGGGGAAGATGAAGGTCTAATATGCCCCTTAGCCAGACTCTCTGAAATATAATCCTTCATGGCCTGCCTCTCAGTACCAGAAAGGTTATACAACCTAGATTTCGGTAACTTGGCCCCAGGGAGCAATTTAACAGAACAGTCATACACGCAATGAGGAGGTAGTTCTTGACACCCTTTCTCCGAGAATACATCCTCAAAGTCCACCAGAAATGAAGGTAAGGTCCTAGGAGCGACCGCACCGATGACCGTATTCATGCAGTTTTTATTACAGAATTCACTCCATTGGCTTATCTCTCTGGATTGCCAATTAATAACCGGGTTATGCTTAGTTAACCAAGGAAGGCCCAGCACTATAGGAGTGGGAAGACCCTCCAATACGTAACACGACAACAGTTCTTTATGTATCGCCCCCACTTGAAGATCTATGTTATGCACAGCTTGCAAAAAACTACCCTGACCGAGAGGTCTGGCGTCGATCGAGAATATGGGGATGGGTTTAGCCAATTCACTCAGTCGCATACCTTGAACCCGGGCAAACCGAGCGTCCACCAGATTAGCCCCGGCCCCACTATCCAGAAGAACAGATATCCTCTCAGTTCTCGTACCCACCACCACCTCCGCCGGTACGAGGAATTGAGACGGACCTAGGGACGAAATACCTACTCCCAGATTGCCGTCCACCACACAACCTGGGATCAATAGTTTTCCGGCGACTTCTCACTCTGCAAAGAACGGGATGGACACCCCCCAATAAAATGTCCCTTTCTCCCACAGAAGAAACACCTTCCTGTCTTGTGGCGCACTGCCGATCCCCTCCCCCGGAATGATGTCCCTCCTAACTGCATCGGCTCTTCTGGACTGACCAGGGGAACCTCCATATAAGGGGCCCTAGTACAAGGTGGAGCCATCACAGGGGGCGGAGTTACCCCGCACCTCTCCCGAAACAGTCTGTCAATGCGAATAGCAAGGGCCATAGCGGCTTCCAGTGACGTGGGAGGGTCATACTGTGCCAGCACATCCTTTAGTTTGTCAGATAAACCTTGACAAAACTGGCTCCTAAGAGCAGGGTCATTCCACTGGGTGTCCGTGGCCCACCTACGGAACTCCGAACAGAATTCCTCCGCCGGAAGATCTCCCTGCTGTATCTTACGTAACTTAGATTCAGCAAGAGAGATCCGATCCGGGTCATCATATACGAGACCCAGAGCTGCGAAAAACCTATCCACTGACTGGAGAGCCGGGGAGCCCGGGGGGAGAGAGAACGCCCAGGATTGGGGGTCCCCTTGTAGGAGCAAGATGACAATCCCCACCCTTTGTTCTTCACTCCCCGATGACCGAGGTCGCAGCCGAAAGTACAATTTACATGCCTCCCGGAAAGCAAAAAATTGTCCCGCCCCCCAGTGAACCTGTCAGGGAGAGCTACTTTAGGTTCTGGACCGGCTTGCTCCGGGGGGTACGAAACCTTGGACTTAACGTCCGCCAGCTCCATGGACAAACTCTGCAACTGCCGAGCTAGACTGGCTACTGGATCCATGGTGGCTGGAGAAAATCTTTAGTGGGTCGGTGAAAATGTCACGCTGTCACTGCATACATGAGGTCCGGGGTCTATGCTGACCCTAAGCAGGGGCCCTTACTAATCCCTCTACCTGGAGGTACTGTTGATGGTACAGAGGTCCAGGCCGCCAGCGTAACCCTATCTCCTGCAAATCCCTGACCCTCAGTAATCTAGTCCTGAGAAGGACCCCGATCACAACACAGGGGACTGGAAGGTATATGCCTAAACACAGTAATAGACGAACGAGACAGTACAAGGGGTAAACTAAAATCCACCTTGCATACAAAACTCACTCCACAACAACAGAGGGAACACCAACGGGTACGGAGATAAATGATAAAGCGAGGAGGGGAAAAAAAACCACACCAGGTACTCTTCACTTCAGACTTCGCAATACCACGATCCGCTCTGCTGGTCTGCATGAATGCTTTCACCGACACATTCCTAGCAGACCGGCAGGTATTTGAAGGAATCTCATTACTGCAGCATTAACTGCAGCTGGGCGAGGCTGGGCCTCGTCTAGCACAGAGAGAGAGAGAATTAACTCCCTCAGTGCCGAAAAACACCAAGCACCAAAAACTCAGCTGTGCGAAGTCAGGTTGTGTAATCGCGACGATCTTCGTGGCGACACACCCGTGACAATATAGTGCTCATCAGTCTCAGTATATAGTGCTCATCAGTCACAGTATATAGTGTCCATCAGTCACTTTATATAGAGAGCATCAGTGTCAGTACAATCATGGCCAAAAGTTTTGAGAATGACACAAATATTATATTTTCACATGATCTGCTGCCCTCTGGTTTTTATGTGTGTTTGACAGATGTTTTTATCACAGACAGAAATATAATAATTGCAAACATATGAGTAACAAAAACTTATATTGACAGTTAGAATGAGTTAATGCAGCAAGTCAATATTTGCAGTGTTGACCCTTCTTCTTCAGGACATCTGCAATTCTCCCTGGCATGCTCTCAATCAACTTCTGGACCAAATCCTGACTGATAGCAGTCCATTCTTGCACAATCAATGCTTTCATTTTGTCAGAATTTTTAGGTGTTTGTTTGTCCACCCGTCTCTTGATGATTGACCACAAGTTCTCAATGGGATTAAGATCTGGGGAGTTTCCAGGCCATGGACCCAAAATCTCTATGTTTTGTTCCCTGAGCCATTTAGTTATCACCTTTGCTTTATGGCAAGGTGCTCCATCATGCTGGAAAAGGCATTGTTGATCGCCAAACTGCTCTTAGAGGGTTGGGAGAAGTTGCTCTTGGAGGACATTCTGGTACCATTCTTTATTCATGGCTGTGTTTTTAGGCAAGACTGAGAGAGCCGATTCCCTTGGCTGAGAAGCAACCCCACACATGAATGGTTTCAGGATGCTTAACAGTTGGCATGAGACAAGACTGGTGGTAGCGCTCACCTTGTCTTCTCCGAATGAGGCGTTTTCCTGATGTCCCAAACAATCGAAAAGGGGATTCATCAGAGAAAATAACTTTACCCCAGTCCTCAGCAGTCCACTGCCTGCACCTTTTGCAGAATATCAGTCTGTCCATGATGTTTTTTCTGGAGAGAAGTGGCTTCTTTGCTGCCCTCCTTGAGACCAGGCCTTGCTCCAAGAGTCTCCGCCTCACAGTGCGTGCAGATGCACTCACACCTGCCTGCTGCCATTCCTGAGCAAGCTCTGCACTGCTGGTAGCTCGATCCCGCAGCTGAAACACTTTTAAGAGACGGTCCTGGCGCTTGCTGGTCTTTCTTGGGCGCCCTGAAGCCTTTTTGGCAACAATGGAACCTCTCCCCTTGAAGTTCTTGATGATGCGATAGATTGTTGACTGAGGTGCAATCTCTCTAGCTGCGATACTCTTCCCTGTTAGGCCATTTTTGTGCATTGCAATGATGACTGCACGTGTTTCTTTAGAGATAACCATGGTTAACAGAAGAGAAACAATGATGCCAAGCACCAGCCTCCTTTTAAAGTGTCCAGTGGTGTCATTCTTACTTAATCATGACAGATTGATCTCCAGCCATGTCCTCATCAACACCCACACCTGTGTTAATGGAGCAATCACTGAAAAGAGGTTAGCTGGTCCTTTTAAGGCAGGGCTGCAATGATGTTGAAATGTGTTTTGGGGGATAAAGTTCATTTTCTAGCCAAATATTGACTTTGCAAGTAATTGCTGTTAAGCTGATCACTCTTTATAACATTCTGGAGTATATGCAAATTGCCATTAGAAAAAGTGAAGCAGTAGACTTTGTAAAAATTTATATTTGTGTCATTCTCAAAACTTTTGGCCATGACTGTATATAGAGCTCATCACTCACTGTATATAGTGGTCATCAGTCACTGTACATAGTGCTCATCAGTCACAGTAAATAGTGCTCATCAGTCACTGTATATAGTGCCCATCTGTCACTGTATATAGAGCTCATCAGTCACTGTATATAGTGCTCATCAGTCTCAGTATATAGTGCCCATCAGTCACTGTATATAGAGCTCATCAGTCTCAGTATATAGTGCCCATCAATCACTGTATATAGTGCTCATCAGTCACAGTATATAGTGCTCATCAGTCACAGTATATAGTGCCCATCAGTCACTGTATATAGAGCTCATCAGTCTCAGTAAATAGTGCCCATCAGTCACTGTATATAGAGCTCATCAGTCTCAGTATATAGTGCCCATCAGTCACTGTATATAGTGCTCATCAGTGTCAGTATATAGTGCCCATCAGTCATTGTATATAGAGCTCATCAGTCTCAGTATATAGTGCCCATTAATCACAGTATATAGTGCTCATCAGTGTCAGTATATAGTGCCCATCAGTCACTGTATATGGAGCTCATCAGTCACTGTATATAGTGCCCATCAGTCACTGTATATAGAGCTCATCAGTCTCAGTATATAGTGCCCATCAATCACTGTATATAGTGCTCATCAGTGTCAGTATATAGTGCCAATCAGTCACTTTATATAGAGCTCATCAGTGTCAGTATATAGAGCTCATCAGTCACTGTATATAGAGCTTGTTACACTCGGTCCCCGTGCTGGCTCTGCTCTCTGTCCTGGTCACTCACCTTCTGCTCTGCAAGCTGTCCCTTTGCAGCAGCCTGTGCACAGGCTGGAGTCTCCTACTCCCTCTGCTTCCCAGCGTCCTGCTTCCTCCCCCAGTTCCTGGCACGCTGCCAGAAGGCCTCCAGGAAGAATGTTTAGGAGGGAGGCCGTCCTCACTGTCTCTCTTAAAGGGACAGCGTGCATTTTTTGAAAATGTCAATCAACCAATGGCAGTGCACTGATTACTATATCTGGCCACTCCTCCATAGGGGGAGTGCCGGAGCAACGTGTTTCTACCATTGCTACATCCGGTTCTGACTCTGATCTGTCTGCGCTGCGTTAGCAGTCTCTGTGCTTCGCTCATTCTATTTGTCTCCACAGATCATTGGTATCCTGTACCCGGTGTCACGCTGTCTAGCAGATGTATAAATATATAATGTCAGTAATCTATCAAGTGGGACAACATACTATATAACATATAAACACAGAGGGAACACCAAAGGTCTAGGAGATAAACTATAAGCAAGGTGAGGATAAACAACAAAAGAGCTCTTAGCTTAAGTCTTCTCAGAACCGATCCTATCTGCAGTCTGTATGAATGCTTTCACCGGCATCTAACCAGCAGACTGGCAGCTATATAAAGGAAGCTAATTAGAACATAATCAAAAGCAGCCGGGCGAGGCTGGACCTAGTCTTAGCAAAGAGCTAGGTAAAATTAACTCCCTCATTACCAAACACAAAGAAACAGCAACTCAGCTGCGAGAAGTCAGAATGTGCAATCGCGACGATCTTCGTGGCGATGCACCTATGACAGTACCCCCCCTTCTACGAGGGGCCTCCGGACCCTCAGGGCCAGGTCTGTCCGGGTAAGTCGTGTGGAAGGTCCGAACCAATCGATCTGCGTTAATCTCAGACGCAGAGACCCACGTCCTCTCCTCAGGACCATATCCCTTCCAATGAACCAAATACTGAAGGGACCGGCGATTCAGACGTGAGTCAATGATCTTCAACACTTGAAATTCTAAGTTACCATTGACCACCACTGGAGGAGGAGGTAGAAGTGACGGTATATCTGGCGCCACGTACCTCTTAAGCAACGATTTGTGGAATACATTATGGATGTTAAACGTAGGAGGGAGGTCCAGCCGAAATGCCACAGGATTAATTATAGAACTGATCCTGTATGGACCGATGAACCTGGGACCCAGTTTCCAGGAGGGAACTTTGCGTTTTATATTCTTGGTAGACAACCACACCAGATCGTTCACACCTAGGTCCGGACCAGACACTCTCCTCCTATCAGACCTCCGCTTGAAACAGTTCCCCATAGCACTCAGACCATTCAGCACTCCTCTCCAAACTGAAGCAAGTGACGACGAGAATCGTTCCTCCTCAGGAACCCCAGATGGACGGGTATGTGGGGTCTTAGAGCGAGCACAAACTCCACAGGACGCGACAAAAGTTATTACCTCTTTATTTAAGTTAGGCCACCAAAACCGGCGAGAAAGGAGATCCACAGTTGCTTTACTCCCTGGATGTCCTGCTAAAGCAGAACTATGATGTGCCTCGATAACTTTTTGTCTTAACTGATTAGGAACAAACAGTCTCCCTGGAGGTCCTACAGGGGCGTCCCCCTGAGCCTCCAACACCTCCTCCTCAAGCTCAGAGCACACAGTCAACACCACCACTCCCTCCTGAAGGATAGGAACCGGGCCATCCGTCTTTCCGGCCCCTGGGAAACTACGAGATAAGGCATCAGGAAGCAATTTTATTGAGCAGTCATACGTGCGATGAGGAGGTAACTTTTGACACCCCTCCTCTGAGAACATCTCCCCAAAGTCCTCCAGAAAAGGAGGCAAAGTCCTAGGCACGACCGCACCGATGACCGTGTTCATGCAGTTATTCTTGCAAAATTCACCCCACTGGCTTATCTTTCTGGATTGCCAATCAATCACTGGGTTATGTTTAGCCAACCAGGGAAGTCCCAACACAATAGGGGTAGGAAGACCCTCCAACACATAACAAGACAACTGTTCTTTATGTATTGCCCCTACTCGAAGGTCTATGTTATGAACAGCTTGTACAAAGCTACCTTGACCGAGAGGTCTGGCGTCAATAGAAAGTATAGGGATCGGTTTGGCCAATACACTCAGTTGCATACCTTGCACCTGGGCAAACCGAGCGTCCACCATATTAGCCCCAGACCCACTATCAAGAAGAACAGAAATCCTCTCAACTCTCGCACCAATCACCACCTCCGCAGGCACGAGAAATTGAGATGGACCTGGGGATGAAATACCTACTCCCAGGTTGTCGTCCACCACACAACCTGGGATTAACAGTTTTTCGGTGACTTTTTTGCTCAATGAGGCACGGGAGGGACACCCCCCAACAAAATGTCCCTCTCTCCCGCAGAAGAAACACCTTCTTGTCTTGCGGCGCACCGCCGATTCCCTCCTACAAAATGATGTCCCACCCAACTGCATAGGTTCCTCAGAACAGACCAGGGGAACCTCCATATAAGGGACTTTAGTAGTGGGTGGAGTAATAACAGGGGGCGGAGTTACCTCGCACCTCCCCCGAAGCCGTCTATCAATACGAATAGCAAGGGCCATAGCAGCCTCCAGTGACGGAGGAGAATCATACTGAGCCAAAACATCTTTTAATTTGTCAGATAACCCTTGACAAAACTGGCTCCTAAGAGCTGGGTCATTCCACTGAGTGTCTGTGGCCCATCTACGGAACTCAGAAGAAAATTCCTCCGCCGGACGATCTCCCTGCTGTATCCTACGTAACTTCGTTTCAGCAAGGGAGACCCGATCCGGGTCATCATACACCAGCCCCAGGGCAGCAAAAAATCGATCTACTGACTGGAGGGCCGGGGAGCCCGGAGGAAGAGAGAACGCCCAGGATTGAGGGTCCCCTTGTAAGAGCGAGATGACAATTCCCACCCTCTGCTCCTCACTCCCCGATGACCGAGGCCGTAGCCGAAAGTACAATTTACATGCCTCCCGGAAGGTAAAAAATTTGTCCCGCCCACCAGTGAACCTGTCCGGGAGAGCAACCTTAGGTTCAGATCTGGTTTGCTCTGGGGGGGACAAAACCTTGGACTTTATGTCCGTAAGCTCCATGGACAACCTCTGCAACTGCAGTGCAAGCTGGGCTACTGGATCCATGGTAGCTGGGGAGAATCTTTAGTAGGGCCGGTGAAAATGTCTCGCTGTCTAGCAGATGTATAAATATATAATGTCAGTAATCTATCAAGTGGGACAACATACTATATAACATATAAACACAGAGGGAACACCAAAGGTCTAGGAGATAAACTATAAGCAAGGTGAGGATAAACAACAAAAGAGCTCTTAGCTTAAGTCTTCTCAGAACCGATCCTATCTGCAGTCTGTATGAATGCTTTCACCGGCATCTAACCAGCAGACTGGCAGCTATATAAAGGAAGCTAATTAGAACATAATCAAAAGCAGCCGGGCGAGGCTGGACCTAGTCTTAGCAAAGAGCTAGGTAAATTAACTCCCTCATTACCAAACACAAAGAAACAGCAACTCAGCTGCGAGAAGTCAGAATGTGCAATCGCGACGATCTTCGTGGCGATGCACCCATGACACACCGGCTATCCCTGACTAACTCTGCTATAACTTGTGCAAGTGTCATTCCGTTCCGCCATCAGCCATCCAAATCCGTGGACTGTGACAAGGTTACTGGAGCCAGCCTGCTACCATCTACCCTGAACCAGGACCTTCCTCACCTGCGGTTTCTGCTATCAGATCTGTTACCCCCTTTTGGTCCCTCTGTGACAGCTGCCACGTGTCCGGGGTCTAACTGGAGGTAGCACCTGTGTCCTCCGGGTATTCCATTCTGGTCCTGTTCGAGAGGCCTTACTACGGGTACCCGGGGCTCACTAGTTACGCCCCCTTCGGAGCCCCCCGGACCACGGTCTCGAGGTTGCACTTCAAAACTAAAAGACGAATGTGAACTTCACCATCTCTGCCTCCGCTTCCATTCGTTACAGTGCCCATCAGTCACTGTATATAGTGCTCATCAGTCATTGTATACAGAGCACATCAGTCACTGTATATAGTGCTCATCAGTGACAGTATATAGTGCCCATCAGTCACAGTATATAGAGCTCATCAGTCACTTTATATAGTGCTCATCAGTCACTGTATATAGTGCTCATCAGTCACTGTATATAGTACCCATCAGTCACAGTATATAGAGCTCATCAGTCACTGTATATAGTGCTCATCAGTCACTGTATATAGTGCTCATCAGTCATTGTATACAGAGCACATCAGTCACTGTATATAGTGCTCATCAGTGACAGTATATAGTGCCCATCAGTCACAGTATATAGAGCTCATCAGTCACTTTATATAGTGCTCATCAGTCACTGTATATAGTACCCATCAGTCACTGTATATAGCGCTCATCAGTCTCAGTATATAGTGCCCATCAGTCACTGTATATAGAGCACATCAGTCACTGTATATAGTGCTCATCAGTGACAGTATATACAGCAGGTCATGGGTCTTGCTACAGGATAAAGACCCAAAACACACAGCTAAAAACACCCAAGAATGGCTAAGAGGAAAACACTGGACTATTCTGAAGTGGCCTTCTATGAACCCTGACCAAAATCCTATTGAGCATCTTTGGAAAGAGCTGAAACATGCCGTCTGGAAAAGGCAACCTTCACACACGAGACAACTGGAGCAGTTTTCTCTTGATGAGTGGCCAAGATACCTGACAAGAGGTGCAGAAGTCTCATTAACAGTTACAAGAATCGTTTGCCTCTGCAACAAAATATTAAGTTAAAGGTACCATCATTTCTGTCCCGGCTTATTTCATGAGTTTTATTTTTTTATTCTGTGGAAACATGGTTAAAGGCAATGTCTGACTCTCATTTGTTCATTTTCATAGATTTTTGATTTATTATTATTGTCAGATTCAAGTTATTTCTTTGACTATTGTGGGTTTTTCTGTCATTAAATCAGGGTTACCAACAATTTTGACCACGTGTGTATTATAACAATTTTGGCCATGTGTGTATTGTAACAATTTTGGCCATTCTTTGTACCTGAATGCGCAACTTTGTTTTTATTGTATTGTTTGTACACATTGATTTGTTGCTTCCTAGTTGTAGCTGTATGTTATTGCCAATAATAAATATCACCTTTTTTTTCCACTGATTGGATTTCATGGTCGGCTATTCTCTTTTCTGTTTGCTCGCTTCTGTGACATTCCGACTGTCCTTTTTTGCCACAACAGTCCAGCTACTACTCTTGGGGGGAGCGCGGCAGATCGCGGTCGGGTGTCAGCTGATTCTCACAGCTGACACCCGGCACTAAGTGCCGGTAGCGGTCACGGACCGCTCTCAGCACTTTAACCCCCAGCACACTGCGATCAAACCGCAGCTTTCCGGTAGCATAGAGAAGCATCGCGCTGGGAGGGGGCTCCCTGTGTGCTTCCCTGAGACCCTCAGAGCAACGCGATGTGATTGCGTTGTTCCGAGGGCCTCCTCCCTGCAGGCCCCCGGATCCAAGATGGCCGAGGGGTCCTTCCGGGTCCTGCAGGGAGGTGGCTTCTCAGTGCCTGCTGAGAAAGCCTCCTGCAGTGCCAGTCAGATCACTGGTCTGACACAGTGCTCTGCAGACTGTTAGATCAGAGATCTGACACTATATAGTGATGTCCCACCCTGGGACAAGGTAAAAATGGAAAATAAACATGTGTAAAAATATTTAAAAAAAAATCTCTAAATAAATAAAAAATTTACCCAATAAACACATTATGTAAACAAAAAAAACAATATGAAGTACACACATAGTATCGCCGCGTCCATAACGACCCCCCCTATAAACTGGTCCATAGTTAATCCCTTTCTGAAACCCATTTAAAAGCCAAAAACATTGCTTTTTATCATACGCTGAACAAAGTGAATACACGCATCAAAAAGAGTATAATAAACATGGTACCGCTGAAAACTCATCTTGTCCCGCAAAAAACAGCCCCCATACAACATCATCAGCGAAAATAAAAAGTTATAGTTCGCAGATTAAAGCATGCAAAAATAATTTTTTAATAAAATAGTTTTTATTGTATAAAAGCACCAAACATGAAAAAAATATAAATGAGGTATCGCCGAATCACTGCCAAGAAACGCTTATCATTTGTACCACACACAACGTTAAACGCACAAAGAAATCATGAATTGCTGGCCTTCGATCATTCTGCCTCCAAAAGTGTGAAAAGCAATCAAAATGCATGGCCGAAAATGGTATCAATAAAAACGTCAACTCGTCGAAAAAACCTCCATGTCTGTGGCCAAATATGGAAAAATTATAGCTCTCAAATGTGATGATCAAACTATTTTTTGCAATAAAAAGATTTTTAGCGTTTGTGACAGCTACCAATCATAAAATCTGCTATAAATAGTAAATACAAACCCCCTTTATCACCACCTTAGAGAAAAATAATAATTATAAAAAAGATTATATTCCATTTTCCATTAGGTTAAAGGTTGGGCAAAGTTAGGGTTATGTGTTTGGTTAGGGTTGGAGTAAAATGGGATTTCCTGTTAGGACATCAGGGGCCCAAACGTGAATGGGCGTTATCTCAATCATCAATTCTGCAATGAAATATCAACAGCGCTCCTTCCTTGACCCTTTCCAAAGGCAATGCCGAAACGCGCGTCGCCAGCAATCTCCGACTTCGCAGACTGCACTTAAGTATCGTTGTGTTCCTTTTGGGCTATTATATTATATACACGTTTTTTTTTTGCATTCGCATTTCACCTACATTCATCCAGCTCATATTTCTTTCTATTTGATGCATGTGCCTTGAAATTATTGGATTGCAGTATTGCACACGTCACTTTAACTCTTATCTGGTGCCTCTTGTTTTGCAGCAACATTAATGAATATTTATTACTGGGTAAGGTTTCTCCTTGTGGAGAGTGACATACCAGCTCTGGCGTGTCAAGGTAAGGAGGCTTATGACTTATTATGATTTATCCTGTCATATTACAAGACTCGTTAAAGGGTTGATTGTAAAGGATCGCTACTTCCAATAGGTGGCGCTATAGAGTACAAGTCCTCTGTGTTTGAAGAGGCAATTTGCATATTAAAATTTCCCAGAGGAGCATTGCACGGCGAATAAGCCTCCTTACCTTGACACGCCAGAGCTGGTATGTCACTCTCCACAAGGAGAAACCTTACCCCCTAGACCAGACCGGGGCAAGGGGCGGCCCGCGGGCCGCATCCGGCCCGCCGGCTGTCAGTGACCGGCCCGCAGAGGCGCTCCGGCAGTCTCAGGGCCCCAGCATCAGCTGGCACAATACTTACCTCTCCCGTGCCTCCGCTGCTGCAGCTCCGGGCTCCACCGGCGCTTCCTCTCACAGCCGGCCGCTGAATGACGTCATCATTCAGCGGCCGGCTGTGTCAGAGAGCGGGGACGCTGGACAGGTAAGACGTGTCTCTGTGTGTGTCTGTGTCTATGTAGTGCGGTGCTGTGTGTGTGTGTGTGTGTGTGTGTGTGAGAGAGTGCTTATGTGCTGTCTGTGTGCGATGATGGGCAGGCATTGCTGATAATGGGGAGGCATTGATGATGATGGGGAGAAGATGATGATAATGGGCAGGCATTGATGATAATGGGCAGGCATTGATGATGGGGAGAAGATGATGATGGGCAGGCATTGCTGATAATGGGGAGGCATGATGATGATGGAGAAGATGATGATAGGGCAGCATGATGATAAGGGCAGGCATTGATGATGGGGAGAAGATGATGATGGGCAGCATTGATGATAATGGGAGGCATTGATGATGATGGGGAGAAGAGATGATAATGGCAGGTATTGATGATAATGGGGAGGCATTGATGATGATGGGGAGAAGATGATGATAATGGGCAGGTATTGATGATAATGGGCAGGCATTGATGATGGGGAGAGAAGATGATGATGATGGGCAGCATGTGATATGGGGAATGAATAATGGGCAGGCATTGATGATGGGGAGAAGATGATGATGATGATGATGATGGGCAGGCATTGATGATGATGGGGAGAAGATGATGATAATGGGCAGGCATTGATGATAAGGGCAGAAATTGATGATGGGAGAAGATGATGATGGGCAGGCATTGCTGATAATGGGGAGGCATTGATGATGATGGGGAGAAGATGATGATAATGGGCAGGTATTGATGATAATGGGCAGGCATTGATGATGGGGAGAAGATGATGATGGGCAGGCATTGCTGATAATGGGGAGGCATTGATGATGATGGGGAGAAGATGATGATAATGGGCAGGCATTGATGATAATGGGCAGGCATTGATGATGGGGAGAAGATGATGATGGGCAGGCATTGATGATAATGGGGAGGCATTGATGATGAGGGGGAGAAGATGATGATAATGGGCAGGTATGTATATATACAGTATATATATATATTTGTATATATACAGTATTGGGTAGAACGGAGTTAATTATATTAGTCCGGCCCTCTAAAACCATCCCAATTTCTCATGCGGCCCCCTGGCAAAATTAATTGCCCACCCCTGCCCTAGACCTTAGTCCAGAGCCTCTCATCTAGCCAAATCAGATCTCTCCTACTTTGCACTGACGAGGACCAACAGTCCGAAACACTGTGTCTGCAAATGGAGAATCTGATTTGGCTTTTATCCTAAGTCATATTACAAGACTTGTTAAAGGGTTGATTGTGACTTGTAGGATCGCTACTTCCAATAGGTGGCGCTATAGAGTACAAGTCCTCTTTGTTTGAAGAGGCAATTTGCATATTTATTACTGGTCATCATTCTTATATATTATATATTTTTTGGTTGCTGCCTCTCTTGCTTCCTCCCTTTTTTTGATAAACCGGATACCTTTTTACTATTATTAATATGCACATGTCACTTTTTGCATTGTCCTTGCTCTAGTGCGACATATTTATCATTATTGGATATTTCATCCCTGCAACTTGTTATTGTCGCCATTATTCTCAGCGTTGGTTCTAGTCCTTTGGTTTGTGCCTTAAACATCTTGGGTTTTCTCCCACTTTTGTATTTATTTTAAATAATATATTTACATTCAATAAAGATTTTTTCTTTTATATTAGACTATTTACGGTTTGTTCTTCATCCTTTAATTTTCATTTCTGATTTGTCTATCTTTATTTCCATGTGCACATATACAGTGGTGATGGTATATCTTATATTTATCTATTGACATTAGTCCCACTAAGTCTGTATATGTATGCCTAGAGGTTTTTAAATACTCTCCATTTTTTGTAGGTGGGAAAATTAGCAAAATCGTCAGTGTATCAAATCCTTATTTTCTCCACTGTATGATGGAGACACCAGACGAGGTTTGCTGCACATATGGTGGAACGTCAATAACGTCAGACGTCTATTGGAAGCCAGCAACCATCTAATATCTCAAATCTGTAATATTCCAATAATCAGAACTAAAGAACAAGCAGTACTTGCCATTGACTTGGATTCATTCCCCTATGAAATACATACAGTGATTGTACATATTACCATTGCTGGATCAAGAGTTACGATAGCGAGCTATTTGAAGACCCCTAAATGCCGTCCATTGGTGGAAATCATTGATTAATGAAACCCCCTCATCCCCAATAATGTTTTGTAGAACGGTTAATCTTGTGTCGCTGTAAACGGGATGACCAATTATATTGAACACGATGCCTCGTAGAATTTCAATGAATTCATTGTCATTATGATGCAATATTTCATCATTTATTTCTAAATAAAAATGTTTAGTTTAAAAAAAAAAAAAAAAAAAAAAAGTCTAAGTTACTTACCGTTAACGGTATTTTTCGAAGACCATGACAGACCCAACGAGAGGGGATCCGCCCTTCAGGAACAGGAAACCTACAGATACAAAAGGGCGGCACCTCTCCCACGCATCAGTTGGTTTACAGAGCACAAGAGGACCACCAAGGTTAATGACAATCACAAGCTCTATACAACATTATTGCGTATCAGAATTTCATACTATGTGAAACTTAAGAGGAAGAAGTGCGCGCCGATAAGATAAAGGGAGGGAATATAAGGGGTGCTGTCATGGTCTTCGAAAAATAACGTTAACGGTAAGTAACTTAGACTTTATTCGAAGCCAATGACAGCACCCAACGAGAGAATTACAGAGAGTAATAACTACTCAGGGAGGGACTACAGCTTGCAGCACCCTTACCCCAAAGGAGAGATCAGAGGAAGCACCCAAGTCTAATCTATAATGATTGTAGAAAGTGCTTGGAGAGGACCAAGTGGCGGCCTTACATATCTGGTCGATGGAGACTTCCGACCTTTCCGCCCACGAGGTTGCCATGGCTCGAGTGGAATGTGCCCTCAGTTTTTCTGGTACTGGCCTGCCTTTTGAGGTATATGCTAGTGCAATAGCCTCCCTGATCCATCTAGCTAGTGTAGCCCTTGACACTCTAAGGCTCCTTCTGGGACCTTGGAAAGAAACGAATAAGGCATTATCTTTTTTCCAGGGATCAGTAATAGCTAGATACTCTAAGAGACATCTCCTCACGTCTAAGGTATGGAGTTTTTCTTCATTTTGGTTACTCGGATTAGGTAAGAATGATGGTAGGATTATCTCCTGGGATCTATGAAAGGTGGATGCCACTTTAGGTAGGTATGCCGGATCAGCCCTAAGTATCACCCTATCGTCCTGAATTTGTGTATACGGAGGAAGTCTAGAGAGTGCCTGGATGTCACTCACCCTTCGAGCTGATGTTAGAGCCACCAAGAATGCTACCTTGATAGAAAGGGTTTTAATCGAGGCGACTGAGATGGGTTCAAATGGAGACTCTGTCATAGCTGTGAGTACTAAGTTTAAGTCCCATGGCATAAACATATTCTTGACTATAGGTCTTGATCTCGCTGCTGCTTTGATAAATCTACTGACCCAATAGTTTCTAGCTATGTCACAGTGAAAAAGGGCTCCCAGTTCAGAAACCTGTACTTTGAGGGTACTGGTGGAAAGACCCATATCTAACCCTTTTTGTAGAAACTCCAGAATTTGAGATATCGGGGCTGATTCTCTAGCCATAACTCCTGAGACCTGTAAGAATTTCCTCCAGGTCCTGGCATAGATCTTAGTTGTTACCTCCTTTCTACTCTTAAGAAGGGTATTAATCAACTCATGAGAAAACCCCCTATCTATCAATAACGACCGCTCAAATTCCACGCCGTCAGATGCAGGCCAGCCACCTGAGGATGAAACACTGGACCCTGGGACAGGAGATCTGGAACGTCCGGTAGAATCCATGGGTCGGTTACTGACATGGTCCTGAGGCTCGAGAACCACGTTCTCTTGGGCCAAAAGGGTGCTACTAAGATCACATTTGCTTTGTCCTTTCTGATTTTCCTGACTACCAGAGGAATCAGACAAGGGGGGAAAGGCATAAGCCAGAGAGAAATCCCATCGTATTAGAAAAGCATCTACTGCCAGTGGATTTTCTCTGGGGTTTAGGGAGCAGAACTGTTCTACTTTCCGATTCCTTCTGGTAGCAAAAAGGTCTATGTCTGGTTGCCCCCATTTGCGCATGATCATGTTGAAGATGACACTCTTTAGTGACCATTCCCCTTGTCTTAGAAGGTGGCGGCTTAAAAAGTCTGCGGTGGTGTTTTCCTCTCCTCTTATATGCAATGCTGTTAGGGATAAAAAATGTCTTTCTGCCAGGTGGAACAGACGTTCTGACACTTGCATGAGAGGACCAGATCGAGTGCCTCCCTGTGGTTGATATAGGCTACCGCAACCTGAATTGTCGGACAAAATCCGTACGTGATGACCCTGTAAATAAACGAGGAGTCTTTTAACTGCCAATTCTACTGCCGTAAGCTCTTTCATGTTAGAGGACATGTCTATTTGATGATGCTGCCATAAGCCCTGCACTACGGAATTAGACATATGAGCCCCCCAACCAGTGGGACTAGCATCCGTGGTGACTATTCTGGTTATATTATACTCCCAGGGCACCCCTTTTGATAGGTTACGATTATCCAGCCACCATTCTAAGGACTTAATTGTGGCCCGGGATAAGGTTAGTCGGCTCTCCAGGCGGTTTCCTAGGCTTTTATCGTAACGCAAGACCTCAGCTTGTAAAGTCCTGTTATGAAACCGTGCCCACTGCACCGCAGGGATGCAGGAGGAAAGCGAGCCCAGCAAGGACATGGCTTTCCTAAGGGACATGGTGGGGTTATTGGAGGCATTTAGAATCTGATAGCGCAGGCGTATTAGTTTGTCTGGTGGAAGTCGGCATTCTTGTTTCTGGGAATCTAAAGTTAGGCCCAAAAACTGTTGTACTTGGATCGGCTGCAACCGAGACTTTTCAATATTTAGTAGCCACCCTAACTGTTCTAGAACAGATATTGTTTTATTTAACTGTTCTTGACAGTGGTCCGCTGTTTTGCCTATAATCAAAAAGTCATCGAGGTAGGGAACTATCAGGATGTTAGATTCCCGCAGATGGGCCATCATTTCTGCTACAACTTTTGTAAATACCCGAGGGGCAACTGCAAGACCGAATGGTAGAGCCTTATATTGAAAATGTTGCAGTGAGCCTTCCAACCATACTGCCACTCTAAGAAAACGCTGATGGGTTACATTGATGGGGACATGGTAATAGGCGTCTTTTAAGTCCAATACCACCATGAAGCAGCTTTCAAACAATAATTTTATTGTGGAATTGACTGTTTCCATTTTAAACGGCCATATTGTCAGGAATTTGTTCAAGGCTTTCAAATTAATTATCGTCCTGAAGGAGCCATCCGGCTTCTGGACTAAAAATAGAGGGGAGTAAAAGCCTCTGCCCCTTTCCATTGTAGAAACCTGCACCAGAACCCCTTTATGGCATAAGTCCAGAATTTCTGTCTCCAGCATGGCCTGTTCTGCTGAAGAAGACCGGATGGGAGTAACCTTAAAGGTATCTTGGGGTAACTCAGAAAATTCTAACTTAAGTCCTGAAGCCACTAGGTTCAAAATCCAACTTCTGTTGGAGATTCTGGACCAGGCCGGGTAGAAGGCCGACAGTCTACCTCCCACCGGAGCCGCTAGTCATTTGGAAGTCTTCTTGGCATCTCGATACGGGCCTCTGAACATATATCCCGTACCTTTCCTCTTTCTATCTTCCCATGTGCCTCGCTCTCTGGACGACCTTCTGCGATTGAATCTTTTCCTGCCGAAGGGACGTCTATATGAGGGATTTGGAATACTAGGGAATTTTTTCTTATCATCCCCTGCCTTCTCCAAGAGTTCATCTAGGACAGGGCCAAACAAGTATTCACCCTCACAAGGGATAGAACAGAGACGGGATCTGGCCTGGATGTCACCCGGCCAACATTTGAGCCATAGTGCCCTTCGTGCTGCATTTGATAGTCCCGCAGCCCTGGCAGCCATTCTTACAGAGTCGGCAGAAGAATCTGCTAAAAAAGCTGCTGCATTTTGAATAATCGGAAGGGATTTTATCATGGACTCTCGGGAGGTACCTTCTTCCATCTGCGACTTTAGCTGATCCAACTAGACCATTACGGATCTAGCCGTATAAGTGGCAGCCACTGCTGGTCTCAGAGCTCCCGCTGACATCTCCCAAGTACCTTTTAGATAAGAGTCAGCTTTTTTGTCCAGCGGATCTTTTAGGCTTCCCATATCCTCAAAGGGTATAGAGGATTTCTTGGAGGCCTTAGCTACCGCGGCATCTAGTTTTGGGGCTTTGTCCCACTTATCTACCTCTGAATCTTCAAAGGGGTATCTGCGCTTGAATGTCGGGGCAACTGAACCCCTTTTTTCTGGCTTTTTCCATTCCTTATTAATCACATTTTTGATAGAATCGTTTAAGGGAAAGGACCTACGTTTCTTCGGGTCTAATCCCCTGAACATAAAGTCCTGTACAGACCGCTCAGGCCTCGAGTCTTCAATCCCCATGGTGGATTTTATTGCCCTGACCAGTCTATCCATCTGATCTAGGGGAAAACAAAATTGGTAGACTCCTCTTCCGACGAGGAAGATGAGTGCGAAGGAGACGATGAAGCGGACCTCAGCGAATCTTCGCCTTTATTAGGCCTGGCTGGGGAATCTGAGTCCGAGACCCTTGAACCCCTTTTCGACCTAGATGATTCTCCTCTAGAAATGGCTTTCATCTCTGATCTAATCATATCCCTCAGGTTTGAAGCAAAATCCGGAGTTTCTTCAGCTACCTGTAGGGAGTGCGGGGAAGATTTGTAAGGCATTGCCCTGTTTCGATAGGGACTAATGACCACCCCCATATTACTGTGCCCTACCGTCTGCTGAACACAAGGTTGACACAACCTTTTGGGATAAGCGTCAGGTAGGGGCTGACTGCAGAGGGCACATTCCCTATGTTTCGATTTTCCTGCACACTTTTTTCCCTGATAAAGGAAACACAAGGGAGGAATAAACTGCATCATCGGGTATACTTTCACGAAGATCCTCTTACCCGCCAGCAGTAATAGGTACCGGATCACGGGGGGGGGCAGGTGATGATGATGCCTCCACTGCCCTGGAGGGACCTCTACGGATGGATCCACGTCCTTTCGTTTTCACTGGCTGCGTCCTAGAGCGAGTTTCCTGCTCGACATGCAGGCTCTGCTGCTCTGAGGGAGCTTCTGACCCTTTCATGCTGGATCAGAAGCGTCTGTGCAGCTGGGTCGGCCCCTTTTAACCCCGGATATCCGGTATAGCAGCGTGTAGGCGCCAGCGTCTTGCTCCTCCCCCTTCTGGTCTAACCCACCTCCCCTCCCTTAATGCAGCGCTCGTGCCCCCAGAGCCCCCTAACCTAACCGCTCCGTGTATCGGAGTCGGCTGTGCATTTCAGCGGCGCAGAGGGGAGGAAACGTCGGCCGGCACCCGACTTCCGGTCCGGCGTCTCAGGCCACGCCCCCCGCCGCGCGCAGAGGCGCCGAACCAGGCCGGGAGATACCCCGACGCTCACCCCCCGCGACAGCGACGCACAATCGGTCGGTAGCACCGCACTCCCAGCTGCCCAGGGAGGAGAACAAGTATCCAGGAGGGGGATGGCTTATACTTACCTGCTACGCTGGCCAGAAGACGGGATCCTCCGGACACCGCTTCCTGCTGCTTCGCTCACTGCCGTGAAGCCCTGCCCGGGCCCACCGTGGCGCTCCAGGGGTCCCCGCACCAGGTCGAGGTAGGAGACTACTCGCTACCTGGGTCGACCGGCCGGCCTGGGAACACGAGGAATCTTCATCTGTAGGCTTCCCGTCCTCCAGGAACAGGAAACCAACTGATGCGTGGGAGAGGTGCCGCCCTTTTGTATCTGTAGGTTTCCTGTTCCTGAAGGGCGGATCCCCTCTCGTTGGGTGCGGTCATTAGCTTCGAATAAAAACAAATCTTCCGACGGTGTAAAGTGGGGGTGAGTATTACACGTTTTAATGCATTACGGTAGAATATGGAAGTAATAAATCTATTGCATCATGTGTTTTATTCACATACAACTTCACTGCACGGACATTAATGTGGACTTGCCTGACGAAGGAGCCAGTTAGGGTCCGGAAATGAGTAGCAAAATAAAATTTGCTTTCTATTCATCTAATCTCATCTGTGGAATCCTTCCTGCAATGCCTAGAAGCGCGGGTTCTCACACGGGTAATTTCTTTTCATCACATTTACATACACACAGCTCTGCTATATACGCAAATTACATACACATGGCTCTGCTAGTAAAGCACATTTACATATGCACACAGCTCCACTACAAAAGCACATTCACATACACAGAGCTCTGATACAGACACACACACATATCATGCATATGCATAGTTATGTAAGGGGAGGACGGGACTGTAGTCATGACCTGAGATACTGTAACATCGATGTCCAGTCCTTCCCCTACAGAAAACTGTAGTCTTCTCATCAGCGTACCTGCATCTCCACATTCAGACTCCCTTGGGCACTTCCCAGGCGACCCCCAGTAATGGAGAACAGTCCAGGATAACTTGAACATAATCTTTACTTAACTCTTGACACGTTACATCGACAGTTGGCACATCATGGGAGTCACTTGTTTCCTTATCTTTCCCTGCTTTGCTGTCACTTCTTTGCAGTACACGCCCAACCAGTCTGTCCTAGACTGCTCCCCAGTTCCTTCCTGGCCTGACCTCGCCATGATGAAAATTCCTTCTGCCTGTTTCGCCCCAGACTCGAAATCATCAGTCACCAGGTTTGGTTGTCTCCGATCTTGTCGAAGCTCCAACTTCCTTCATCTCCTCAGTCCAACCAACTCCTGCCCTAAAAGCATCAGCCCAGGAGATGAGCAGCCACATTTTTCCTTTCCTGTTCTGGCCCACTGCTAAGACATACAGTGGCTATGGGTAACGTGAGCTGCAGCACTTGAACATTACGTGGCTGCACAGCTGTCCGGGCCTATAGCCCATATGGACACTTGGGCCCCCTGGCCCTGTCTGACCTAACTTCCTAGAAATTTCTCTCCTACTACCCGGCAGCCCCTCCTACACTTAACCTATCTCTGACTACAACTAGTGTGTGCAAGGATGCCCCCCATCTAGTGGCCATTCCCACGCATTACACTTTCCCTATACTGTACACAAAAACATAGTGAACATTATCATACTATATACAATGAGGAACAATCAAACATGGAAACAAAGCGATGGTAATACCCAGAAGGGGTAGCAGTACCATATCATACATGAGGTAGTACATGCAACAATACCAGTAAGCAAAAAGGCACAAGTACGACAATAAACATTAACTTAACCCCTTTACAGTTACATACACACACAACTCTGCTGTATATGCACATTTGCATACACAAACACTGTCACATTACTCCATTTGCAGTTCCTTCCACTGCATGTGATTGATTACATGATGTGAAAGGTCCTTGAGATTGTGGGTGGAAGGTCCTTCAGCTGCTCACTCAGGAAGTGCAGCCTCTGTGCAGGTTTTGGAACCTCTCCTGCTCTGCACCAATCAGTTAGATAAGTGTGGGGCTGGAGGAAGGAGAGCAGTTCTCTCGGTGACCAGGAAGGCCATTGTCTCATTGTTCTCTGACACAGGAAGCTGCCTATGGTCTATAAGATGCAATTACTTATTAGGAAAAAATTTTCTTGCTAAAAGTGTTTCTTATATGCCAAAAAGTACAGTAAGTTCTAAAGTAATTTCCATTTTTCATTTAATCATATGACTGTCTGTTACATGTTTTTCTACAATTTACAAATAAGTTATATTTATATAGTTTCTCCCCGTCAACAAAGTACAATTTTCCACTAATTCATTTTTCACACTCTAGGTATAATAATGGCTTCTCTCTGTGTGGGATTTTTGATGTTTAATGGGGTTGTCCACTAGTGTTGAGCGATACGATACCGCAAGTATCGGGTATCGGCCGATATTAGCTGTATCGGACTTTCGATATTGACTTTCGATATTTTCCATATATCGTATACCGGAATCGGAATTGTCACTGTCACTGTCAGTGTCCGTCGGTCGGGTCTGTCAGGAGTCAGCGGCACTTACCTGGCAGAAGATCTCCGGTGGTCACGGCCTGGACTGCTTGATGGCCGCCATCATCTTTCCCCGGCGGTCACATGCAGTTTCTCGCGATAACTGCAGTGACTGCTGGGTAATCCCGGCCGTAAAGCAGTCCGATGACGTCACCGCCGGGGAAGCTGTTAATCAGCTGTGCTGCGCCGGGATGACAGCCTCTGCCTGTCATTCCGATGTAGCAGAGCTGGATCGTCGTGGGACCCTCGTTACTATGGACTGCGTCGGACAGGTGGTATACTGTTGTTTTTTTTTTTTTCTTTTTTTACAGGAGATCGATGGCGTCGCAGGATGAGCGTATAATAAAAGAAATGAAAACTGTGTTGTCTCTTTTATTTCATTAAAATACTTTTTTCTTGCTGTGTATTTTTTTTTATACATTTAAAAACTTTGGGATTAATAATGGATCGGTGTCTTATTGACACCTCTCCATTATTAACCGGGCTTATTGTCACCGTGCAATCAACGGTGACATTAACCCCTTATTACCCCACTTGCCACCGCTACAGGGCAGTGGGAAGAGCCGGGTAAAGTGCCACAATTGGCACATCTTTTGATGCGCCAAATGTGGGGCTGCTGTAGCCTGGTATTATCAGGCTGTTGAGGGCCAAAATCCATGGGCCTTGACAGTCTTTTAATACCAGGCCGCAACAGTCTGCATTTTACTTGGCTGGTTAACAAAAATAGGGGGACCCCTACGCCGTTTTTTTTTTCGAGGGGATCCCCTATTTTTGTTAACCAGCCAAGCTAAGCAGACTGCTGTGGCCTGGTATTATCAGGCTGGCAAGGTCCATGGATATTGGATCCTTACCAGCCTGAAAAACCAGGCCTCAGCAGTCTGCTTCATCTGGCTGGTTAACAAAAATAGGGGGGACCCCACGCCAATTTTTTTTCGAGGGGATCCCCTATTTTTGTTAACCAGCAAAGATAAGCAGACTGCTGTGGCCTGGTATTATCAGGCTGGCAAGCAGGGTCGGACTGAGGCACCGGGACACCGGAGAAAACCTACGGTGGGCCCCAGCTCCTGCGTGGTGGGCCCTGATTTGAAAGGATAGGTCACGGGGTAGAGGGGGCGGTGGCCCCGGGGCCCGCGCTCTGAGGGGGCCCACCCGGAGCTACGATACAGTTACATTCTGCGGCAGAACAGGGAGAATCGCTCTCCCTGCTCTGCCGCCCGGAAGCTATGGGGCCTGAACAGGCGTTGAGGGGGGCCCGGTGCCAGCAGTGGGCCCCCCACCCGGCATCGGAGGGTCAGCTGTATCGGCATCCAGCCGATAAAGCTGACCGCATACAGAGAGAAGGAGCGAGCGCTCCTTCTCTCCCATAATCCCCCTCTCAGCGTATGACAGCGGGCGCAATAACATCACCTGCCGGCGCCCGCTGTCAGACGCTGAGAGGGAGAACAGTGAGCAGCACAGGAGCCGGGAGGTGAGTATTTATTTATTTTTTTTAATGGGGGTGCAGTCGAGTCCTGGCTGGAGAAGTCGTCATGTCGGTGTGGGCCACATGGAAAAGACATGAAAAGTGAACAATTCCATTAGAAAGAACATCAGCGGTAAGTCATTATCTGTACCTGTGCTGTAATCTATATGTTCTGTAGGACTGGTATTATTTAACACAGACCATATGGCGGTAATATCAATATTGGTCTTTTTATATATAGATTATTTTGGCCAACAACGCGGTCATTTGCTGAGGTTCTCTGATGATGGGCCCACTCAGAAGTTTCGCCCCCACTAAACCAAAACCCTAGCTACGCCTATGGCTCTCTCTCTAGTCTTTCTTTCTCGCTCTCTGTTCTTTCCTTCTCGCTCTGTTCTTTTTTCTCTCTGTTCTTTCTTTCTCTCTTTTCTTTCTTTCCTCTCTTTCTTTCTCTGTTTGTTCTTTCTCTCTCGCTGCTCTTTCTTTCTTTTCCTCAGTACCAGCCACTGTGCCCTCATTACCAGTCAGTGTGATCAGCAGTGATAAATGGTTACGCTTGGGGCGAGGATATGGGTGTGATTAGCTGTGAAATGGGTGTTGTCGTGGCATGGCCTAAAATTTTCTGCAGCAGGCACAGCGTGCCACAGCCTTTGTCCCTCTTTCCCTTATTCAAAGGTTGGGAAGTATGATGTTGGGCCGCAAGAATATATTTTCTCTGGTGGGCCCAAGGTACTCCAGTCCGACGCTGCTGGCAAGGTCCATGGATGTTGGCTCCTTAACAGCCTTAAATACCATGCCTCAGCAGCAGGGGCGTACATATAAATCATGGGGCCCCATAGCAAAAGTCTGAATGTTCCCCACCCCCCCCAAAAAAAAACCAGAGGCATTGTAAATGTAAAGTGCCAGCACAGTGAGGGAACTTGAGTCGCACAGAGACAGGGGTTTTGTGGGTACTCGGCACCGATCACGTCGACTTCTATGGGGGATGTCACGAGTAGCACAGCTCGGTCCGTGACCTGGGCGATCACTGGAATGTGGGATATTTCCAGGGGATGATAGAATGTTCGTGTAGTTTGTCGCGACGCCACCTGTAGTACCTGGTCAGGGTGTCCAGCGCTGCTGTGCAGGTCCTCTGGAAGGGATGGTGTAGTGCAGGTAGGTGATAAGTCTTCTACAGGTAACACGCTATCCTTCCAGGGCAGATAGATGTGAGATAGAGCAATGGTGCATAGCGATGTAGCAGAGTGGACTATGGGACGTAGTAAGAAAGCAGGAAACACTTCAAGTTAAACGTTGCATAATAAAATTTTTAATAATAAATAACATTACAAAAGTGCAAATAGCATTACTGCCGAACTTCGTTGAGACTTCTTAGGACTACCCCCACCGGGGTAACTTCACAGTGTCCTTTACTTGTGCTTGTGGAGGACCCGCTCCAAACCTCCAAACCTTGGGTGGGCTGCAAGACTTTCCTTGAGCAGACCTCACTTTCGGCCACACCAAACGGGTTTTTAGTTTCTGAGGTAGTTGAAAATAGTGCACAGTTAAGCTTTTTGTAAAACCAAGATGGAGCACCTAAGTGCCAACTATTTACAGAAAAGTTTGTGAGCCAGCACAGTTCATGGCTTCAAAGTTCAACATTTTGATTGCATTGAAACACCATTACCCAACCAGGGTATATTAAGGCAACAATAAAATTCTTATTTTGAACATTCACCCGTCCGGGTACATCAAACCAGTACCCAACCAGGGTATATTACGGCAACAATAAACTTCTTCTGAACATTGACCCGTCCGGGTACATCAAACCATTACCCAACCAGGGTATATTAAGGCAACCATAAAATTATTCTTTTGAACATTCACCCGTCCGGGTACATCAATAATTAAACTATTTACATACAGAGACCCTGTCCGGGTTATTTAGACTTCTTTGGCTGGCCTCTTCCAGGTACCACCTGGTACTCTTCTGGAGCTTGCCAAATATCCGTGACAGGAGGGTCCACCCAGACCTGATGACGTCGTGTGGCCTGTACAGTAAGGTCGTGACCCGCTATCTGGGTCTGTGTGGCCACCTCTTTCGTCTCCCTCCGGGTCTGGAACCCTATGTCCCGGACTGAACGAACCCCAGGGGGCCTAACAGGCGCCGGGTACGGGCCAGCTATCATTATCATGTCCATAGCTGGGGCTGCTGAGGAGACCACTGAGGGAGGCTGGGGAGATGTACGGCGTGGGGTGGGCACTTGTGCAGAGGCCTGGTTGGGGGAGGGTGAAGGCTCGGAGGGTCTGTCAGTTTCCTGACACTCTGGGGAGTAGGGGTCGCACCTGGTAACATTTAGGGCGTACCATCCATTGTAACCCCAGTGTCGGGTGTAAGTTACCAAGTCTCCTGGCAACAGGTCCCTCACCGGGTGTCCTTCTGGGAGGTGAGCCTCCACGTCCCGCCGGGTTACAAAGACTTCTAAATAAAGTCCAGGCTCCTGGATGAAGCCCCAACCACCTTTTAACTTAAAGTTCCGTGCTGCACCCTTACGCCGCGGCTCCCTCAGCGTTCCTTTATCCCTTCTCATACGTGCCTTCTCTGCCAGGTCCTTGTCCTGCTGACGTTGCCGTATTTTTTGGGATTCCCGCTGCTCCCTTTGTCGCTCTGCTTCCCGCTCCCGACGTCTCCACTCTTCCTCCTGACGCCGGTTGTAATTCTCCTCCACCAGCAGCTCCATGTCTCCACCATCAAACGGAAGCTTTCGATGTCCGGTTTGCGGCAGCTCTCCTGGCGCCCGCCAGTCCTGGCGGCGCTCACCTGTGGCGGAAGCAGCCGGCTCTGGAACACATGACGGTCGGGGCTCCGGTACAGGCAGGTAGAGCTCTGGTGCCTGCGCGGCCTCCTCCATGAGGACGGGTGTCGCTTCTTCTGCCTCAGCGACGGGGGCAGACAGCGGGATCTGGGGTGCTGGTGCGGCGTTTACTGCAGGAACGGGTGCCTCCACTGTGATACTGGCAACGGGTTCACATTGCAAGGGCTGGGATGGCCGCACGGCCTCCTCTACTGGAACGGGTGCCTCCACTGAGATACTGTCAACGGGTTCACATTGCAAGGGCTGGGATGCCCGCACGGCCTCCTCTACTGGAACGGGTGCCTCCACTGAGATACTGTCAACGGGTTCACATTGCAAGGGCTGGGATGCCCGCACGGCCTCCTCTACTGGAACGGGTGCCTCACCTTCCGGTACAGACACTGCAGGGGGTAAGAGGGATTGGCGCCGCTCCAAATGTAGTTTTAGGGCCCGCCAGCTCGCTTCCATCCTGGCGACCTCCTCCCGGTGCCTGGCCAGGCCTCTCAGTGTATCCTCCGCTTCTTCCAGCGTAGGAGGGTTTCCAGGCCGGGTGCCAAACGGTGGCTCCGTGGCGATCGGGTCGCTTCCGTGGGGGGAGAGCTCTGACTCCTCCATCCCTTCCCACTTCTGCTCACGTCCGTTCGCCATCTCTGCCAAGTCACATGTGTCATTAGCATCAGGAGGGCCCCATCTTTTGTAGGGAGGCGGGACCTTCGCGTTCGTTTCCGCCCACTGAGGAGGATGAGGAGGCGGAACTCCAGAGCTGTGGGGCACAATCTTACATTGCAGTAACATTTAGAGTGGGCGGACATCATTTTCGCGCCACGGAGTGAGTACGCCCACGAGAGCACGCCCTTATTCTTCACCTGTGCCTCGTGGCGCAGATATGACTGAAAAATGGCAAATACAGTCTATGATGATTTTTGCAATTCTCAAGCACAAAAACAGTTAAATTAAGGCACACAGGACTCGCTTACAGCGAGCTTCTGAATCCTGTTCGTGACGCCAAAGTTGAGTCGCACAGAGCCACAGGTTTTGGGGGTACTCGGCACCAAGCCCGTCGACTTCTATGGGGGATGTGACGGGTAGCACAGCTATGTCCGTGCCCTGGTCGCTCCCTGGAATGTGGGATATTTCCAGGGGATAGAATGTTTGTGTAGTTTGTCGTGACGCCACCTGTAGTACCTGGTCAGGGTGTCCAGCGCTGCTGTGCAGGTCCTCTGGCAGGGATGGTGTAGTGCAGCTAGGTGATAAGTCTTCTACAGGTAAGACGGTATCCTTCCAGGGCAGATAGATGTGAGATAGAGCAATGGTGCAGAGTGATGTAGCAGAGTGGAGTATGCGACGTAGTAAGAAAGCAGGAAAGGAACCAATTCTTACTACTTAGACATGCAGCATAAGGCTGCCTCAACCCCTCCCATCCAACTAGCTACACCCTGTTCTAACCAGCCTGAGCTAGACCATCCCATTGGGTCCGCCTACACTCAGCTGGCATAGTGTACTGTTGAATGCAGTGGTTGGAGTCAATGGGGTGTTTCCTCCTTACCTGAGAGTAAGTTGTCACACCGCTGGGTGCGATGCAACATCTCTGTGGCGACTGGACCCTCGGGTGCTTCAGTCTTTTCACAAATGCCGGCTTTACCCGGCAATTGAATCAGAGGCTATTTTACTATGTAGAAGTGAATAAACTATAAATATATGTATATATATATGTCACAATGACATGTATATATATATATATATATATATATATATGTATACTATGTGTGCATACTTTGTGTTTACAAGGAAAGAAAGTGTTTTTTTAGTTGCGATATTTTGTTCCCATAGACTTACATTGGACTTCCGGTATCGGTATCGGGTATCGCCGATATTTTAGTGATATCGGCAATACCATTCCAATCCGATATTTTTAGATATCGAGCAGTATCGCTCATCTCTACCAGAGACCTCTAAAAGTAACCCTTGTGCCTTTTTCTCTCGAAAATTTTCTCCTACTGAACGTAATTATGACGTGGGTAATCGGGAGTTACTGGCCATGAAGTGGGCTTTTGAAGAGTGGAGACATTGGCTGGAGGGAGCCAAACATCGGACCATAAGAATCTGGTTTATCTGGAATCTGCCAAGCGACTCAATCCTAGACAGGCCAGGTGGGCCTTGTTTTTCACACGTTTTAATTTTGTGGTTTCCTTTCTTCCTGGCACTAAGAATGTTAAGGCGGATGCCCTCTGAGGAGTTTCCTTGCGGACTCTCCTGAGTTATCTGATCCTTCTGTTATTTTGAAAGAGGGTGTAGTTCTTTCCGCCATCTCACCCAATTTGAGACTTGCTCTGGAGGGGTGTCAGGAGGATAGGCCCGAGCGCTGCCCTGTTGGAAAATTGTTTGTCCCGGACCAGTGGAAAAAGGGTGTGATGTCTGAGATTCATTGTTCCGCGTTGGCTGGGCATCCCGGAATTTTTGGTACCAGAGACTTGGTTAGTCGGTCCTTTTGGTGGCCTACCTTGTCTCGTGATGTCAGGGAATTTGTGCAGTCCTGCGGGACTTGCTCTCGCTCCAAGCCTTGCTCTCGCTCTAGTGGTTTGTTGATGCCATTGCCTGTGCCCAAGAGACCATGGACCCATATCTCTATGGATTTCATTTCCGACCTCCCTGTTTCTCAGAGAATGACCGTCATCTGGGTGATTTGTGATAGGTTTTCCAAGATGATACATCTTGTGCCATTACCTAAGTTGCCTTCCTCCTCTGAATTGGTGCCTTTGTTCCTTCAGCACGTGGTTCGTTTACACGGCATTCCTGAGAACATTGTGTCTGACAGAGGAGTCCAGTTTGTTTCCAGATTTTGGAGGACCTTTTGTTCTAAACTTGTTCAATTGTCTTTCTCCTCGGCGTTTCATCCTCAGAGCAATGGTCAAACTGAGAGAACAAACCAGACATTGGAGACTTATCTAAGATGCTTTGTGTCTGCTGATCAGGATGACTGGGTCTCTGTTTTTGCCTTTGGCTGAGTTTGCTCTTAATAATAGGGCTAGCTCTGCCACTTTGATGTCTCCATTTTTCTGTAATTCTGGGTTTCACCCTCGATTTTCTTCAGGACAGATGGAGGCTTCTGTCTGTCCAGGTGTTGACTCTGTTGTGGAGCGTATGCAACAGATTTGGGACCAGGTAGTGGAGAGGTTGTCCCTCTCAGGAGAGGGCCCAGCGGTTTGCTAACCGGCATAGGACTGATGCTCCTCGGTTTAAAGTGGGGGACTTGGTCTGGTTGTCCTCAAAAAATATTCCTATGAGAGTGGCATCTCCTAAATTTAAGCCTAGGTTCATTGGACCTTATAAGATCATGGAGATTCTTAATCCTGTTTCTTTTCGTTTGCTTCTTCCAGGGACATTTAAGATCCATAACGTGTTCCACAAGTCCTTGTTGAAGAGGTTTGTTGAGCCAGTGGTTCCTACTGCTTTGCCTCCTGACCCTGTTCTGGTTGAGGGCAATATGGAGTTTGTGGTTGAGAAAGTATTGAATTCTCGTTTTTCTAGACGGAAACTCCAGTATTTGGTTAAGTGGAGAGGTTATGGTCAGGAAGACAATTCTTGGGTGTTTGCTTCGAACATCCATGCTAGGAGACTCATCCGTGCGTATCATAGAACTCATCCTGACCGACCTGGTTGCTCAAGTGAGGGTTCGGTGACCCCTCCTCAAGGGGGGGTACTGTTGTGAATGGACTTGAAATGAGTTCTGAGCAGAGGCTCCCTCTGGTGGTTACAAGCGGTACTGGACTGTCCAGTGAAGATTGTGAGGAGTGGGAATCAAGTGTTACTGACTGGTCTTATATAAGGGAGTCGCCTTCCCATCAGGGTTGCCGGTGATCAATTGTTCTAGTCTCAATCCTTGAGTCCTGTTTCCTTTGTAGCCTGCTGTGTCGTGTCTGCATCTCCAGCTAACAGATAAGACATTTTCTTCTTTTTGTTTTTGTGCTTGATTTTTGCATTTTGTCCTGCACTTCTGTGGGGGCCTTCAGGGTCCCCTCCGGGGGCTTTTGCCCTCTCAGTTTGGTTCAGCCACTGATGTTTGTACTTTTGCTTTTTCCAGTTTTTTCAGTGGCTGCTGTTTTGATTTTGTTACACCAGAGAACTAATTTAGGTGGTAGAGGTCGTGTGATCTCAGGTGTGTTTGAAATTAGTAGAGTTGGTGCTTTTCAGGGTTTTTTGAGATTGCAGTAAGTACCCTTCCTATCCTTTCCTATTTAGATAGTTTGGGCCCCAACGTTTGCTCATTCTATTTTCTGTCTGTGTCAGTATTTCTTCTTGTCTAACCGCCATTACATGTTTGGGGGCTTCCTATGTCTTTGGGGATCTGCTCCGGGGCAGATAGCTTTCCTCTTTCTATCTTTAGGTGTAGTTAGTTTCTCAGGCTGTGACGAGGCGTCTAGGACCAACGTAGGAACGCTCCACGGCTGCCTCTAGTTGTGGTGGTTAGTCAGGGTACTGCAATCTCATAGATTCCAACTGCTCTGGTGTATTGCCTTTTTTACCTGCACTCCTCAGCTACCGAAACATAACACTGATCACTGTCTCTTTATGAGGTTATAACTCTGGAACGCTTCAACGGATATTCGCGATTCTGAGATTGTTTTCTCGTGACATATTGTACTTCACGTTAGAAGTAAAATTTCTTCAATATAA
Source organism: Oophaga sylvatica (assembly GCA_033576555.1). Taxonomy (NCBI): domain Eukaryota; kingdom Metazoa; phylum Chordata; class Amphibia; order Anura; family Dendrobatidae; genus Oophaga; species Oophaga sylvatica. Next base: position 41,837 of record JARQOD010004537.1, read on the forward strand.
CTTGCGTTTATTTTTGAAAAAAACGCAAATATGGCGAAAATTTTTAAAATTTTGCAATTTTCAAACTTTGAATTTTTATTCCCTTAAAACAGAGAAATATGTCACACAAAATAGTTAAGAAATAACATTTCCCACATGTCTACTTTACATCAGCACAATTTTGGAACCAAAATTTTTTTTTTTTAGGAAGTTATAAGGGTTAAAAGTTGACCAGCGATTTCTCATTTTTACAAAATTTACAAAGCCATTTTTTTAGGAACCACCTCATATTCAAAGTCACTTTGAGGGGTCTACATGGCAGAAAATACCCAAAAGTGACACCATTCTAAAAACTGCACCCCTCAAGGTACTCAAAACCACATTCAAGAAGTTTATTAACCCTTCAGGTGCTTCACAGGAACTAAAGCAACGTGGAAGGAAAAAATGAATATTTAACTTTTTAGCCACAAAAATGATCTTTTACAAACTTTTTTTTATTTTCACAAGGGTAAAAGGAGAAAATGGACAGATAAGGTTGTTATGCAATTTCTCCTGAGTACGCCAATACCCAATATGTGGGGGAAAACCACTGTTTGGGCACACGGCAGAGCTCGTAAGGGAAGGAGCGCCGTTTGACTTTTTCAAACTAAAATTGGCTGGAATTGAGATTGGACGCCATGTCGCGCTTGGAGAACCTCTGATGCGCCTAAACAGTGGAAACCCCCACAAGTGACACCATTTTGGAAACTAGACCCCCTAAGGTACTTATCTAGATCTGTTGTGAGCACTTTGAACCCCCAAGTGTTTCACAAAAGTTTATAATGCCTGGGAGTGAAAAAAAAAACAAAACAATTTTCCACAAAAATGATTTTTTAGTCCCAAATTTTTGAATTTTCCCAAGGAAATTGGACCCCAAAACTTGTTGTCCAATTTGTCCTGAGTACGCTGATACCCCATATGTGGGGGGGGGGGAAACTGTTTGGGCGCACGGCAGGGCTTGGAAAGGAAGTAGTAACGTTTTGGAATGCAGACATTGATGGGGGTCATGTTCCGTTTGCAGTGCCCCAGATGAGCCTAAACAGTGGAAATCCCCCACAAGTGACCCATTTTGGAAACTAGACCCCCTAAGGAACTTATCTAGATCTTTGGTGAGCACTTTGAACCCCCAAGTGCTTCACACAAGTTTATAATGCCCGGGCATGAAAATAAAAAATCCTATTTTTTTCCCACAAAAATTATCTTTTAGTCACTAATTTTTTATTTTCCCAAGGGTAAGAGGAGAAATTGGACCACATAAGTTGTTGTCCAATTTGTCCTGAGTACGCTGATACCCCATATGTGGGGGGAAACCACTGTTTGGGCGCACGGCAGAGCTCGGAAAGGAAGGAGCACCATTTGACTTTTTCCAACCAAAATTGGCTGGAATTGAGATTGGATGCCATGTTGCATTTGGAGAGCCCCTGATGTGCCTAAACAGTGGAAACCCCCACAAATGACCCCATTTGGGAAACTAGACCCCTAAGGAACTTATCTAGATCTTTGGTGAGCAATTTGAACCCTCAAATGCTTCACACAAGTTTATAACGTAGAGCCGTAAAATTTAAAAATTATATTTTTTCCACAAAAATGATCTTTTCACCCCAATTTTTATTTTTCCAAGGGTAACAAGGCTCCAAAAGTTATTGTGCAATTTGTCCTGAGTGCGCTGATACCCCATATGTGGGAGTAAACCACTGTTTGGGTGCATGGCAGAGTTTGGAAGGGAAGGAGCGCCGTCTGACTTTTTCAACGCAGAATTGGCTGGACGCCACGTCGTGTTTGGAGAGCTCCTGATCTGCCTAAACAGTGGAAACCCCCATAAATGACACCATTTTGGAAACTAGACCCCTCAAGGAACTTATCTAGATGTGTGGTGAGAACTTTGAACCCCCAGGTGTTTCACTAAAGTTTATAACGCACAGCCGTAAAAATAAAAAATCCTTTTTTTTTTACAAAAATGATTTTTTCGCCCCCAATATTTTATTTTCACAAGGGTAACAGAAGAAATTGGAACCCAAAAGTTGTTGTCCAATTTGTCCTGAGTACGCTGATACCCAATATGTGGGCGAAAACTACTGTATGGGCACACGTCGGGGCTCGGAAGGGAAGTAGTGACGTTTTGGATTGCACACTTTGATGGAATGGTCTGGGGGCGTCATGTCGCATTTGGAGAGCGCCTGATGCACCTAAACAGTGGAAACCCCCCACAAGTGACCCCATTTTGGAAAATAGACCCCACAAGGAACTTATCTAGATGTGTGGTGAGCACTTTGAACCCCGAAGTGCTTCACAGAAGTTTATAACGCACAGCCGTAAAAATAAAAAATCTTTTTTTTTTTTGCAAAAATGATTTTTTTGCCCCAATATTTTATTTTCACAAGGGTAACAGGAGAAATTGGACCCCAAAAGTTGTTGTCCAATTTGTCCTGAGTACGCTGATACCCAATATGTGGGAGAAAACTACTGTATGGGTACACGTTGGGGCTCGGAAGGGAAGTAGTGACGTTTTGGATTGCAGACTTTGATGGAATGGTCTGGGGGCGTCATGTCGCATTTGGAGAGCCCCTGATGCGCCTAACCAGTGGAAATCCCCAACAAGTGACCCCATTTTGGAAAATAGACCCACAAGGAACTTATCTAGATGTGTGGTGAGCGCTATGAAGCCCCAAGTGCTTCACAGAAGTTTATAATGTACAGCCGTAAAAACAAAAAAAAATCATTTTTTTTTTTTTACAAAAATGATATTTTCGCCCCCAGTTTTTTATTTTCCCAAGGGTAACAGAAGAAATAGGACAAATTGCACAATAACTCTTGGGGTCCAGAGTACGCTGATACCCCATATGTGGGGATAAACTACTGTTTGGACGCATGGCAGAGCTCAGAAGTGAAGGAGCACCGTTTGACTTTTTCAACGCAGAATTGGCTGGAATTGAGATCAGACGCCATGTCACATTTGGAGAGCCCCTGATGTGCCTAAACAGCGGAAACCCCCCAATTCTAACTCCAACCCAAACCCCAACACACCCCTAACCCTAGTCCCAACCCTAACCACAAACCTAACCCTAACACACCCCTAATCCCTACCCAACCCAACTAGCGCAACCCTAACCCTAACTTTAGCCGAAACCCTAACCCTAACGGGAAAATGGAAATAAATACATTTTTTTATTTTATTATTTTTCCCTAACTAAGGGGGTGATAAAGGGGGGTCTGATTTACTATTTATAGTGGGTTTTTATGATTGGCAGCTGTCACGCTAAAAGACGCTTTTTATTGCAAAAAATAGTTTTTTGCATCGCCACATTTTAAGAGCTATAATTTTTGCATATTTTGGCCCACAGAGTCATGTGAGGTCTTATTTTTTGCGGTACGAGTTGACGTTTTTATTGGTACCATTTTTGAGCACGTGACATTTTTTGATAGCTTTTTATTTCGATTTTTGGGAGGTTAGAATGAACAAAAATCAGCAATTCGTGAATTTCTTTTGGGGGAGGCGTTTTTATCGTTCCACGTGTGGTAAAATTGATAAAGCAGTTTTATTCTTCGGGTCAGTACGATTATGGCGATACCTCATTTATATCATTTTTTTATGTTTTGGCGCTTTTATAGAATAAAAACAATTTTATATGAAAAATACACGGATTTTGGTAAGAACTTACCTGTAAAATCCTTTTCAGCGAAGGAAGGAAGAGAGACACAGTATTCATTACTGATGGGTAGGCGGAGCCCCAGACCAGGATGACACCTCAGATTAAAAGCGTGTTGACTGGCTGGCTCCTCCAGCTCGGGCTCCTCCTACTCAGCTCCTTCAGTCGTACCAAAGCTTTAGGGAAGAACCAAGATCACCAGCGGAGCAACATAACCCCTTCTGAAGGAACTTCAGAGAAAAACACAAGAATACAGGTTATGCATGCAAAGTAAGGCAAACCACAGAGTTCCAGGTACTACTCACTGAACCTGACTACTGCGATGAGCTGGCGATGCTGGAACAGAGCCTTAGCGCGCTGACCTCAGCCCAGATAATCGCAATCAGATAAGGGTCGCGCTGCATCTGAAAACATCAACACACTTCTGCCTTGGGAGGGTGCTGTGTCTCTCTTCCTTCCTTCGCTGAAAAGGATTTTACAGGTAAGTTCTTACCAAAATCCGTGTTTCAGCTGCAGATGGAAGGAAGAGAGCCACAGTATTCATTACTGATGGGACGTCCCAAAGCAGTTCAAAAATAAGGGTGGGAAAAAACCAACAAAAGGCAGAAACCCAACAACCTTAACAAAAAAGCGCAACCAGCGCTAAACACAAGTTCATCTAGAACTTTAAACTACAGCTGCCTGCAGGACCCTACGTCCGAGGGCTGCATCAGCGGAAGCACTGACGTCCACTTTATAAAACTTTGTAAACGTGTGGACAGAGCGCCAAGTTTCTGCCCGGCAGAGCTGCGCTGCCGAGGCACCTTGATGAAAAGCCCACGATGAAGCCACAGCTCTCATGGAATGGGCTCGAATCTTAATCGGGCAAGATTCACCCCCAAGACGGTAAGCTTCCAAGATAGCTGACCGGATCCAACGAGCTATAGAATCCTTGGAAGCTCGTTGACCACGCCGACGACCTGCTGGAACCACAAACAGGGAGTCCGTCTTACGAAAACCTTGAGTAATAGATAAATAAAACTTCAAGGCCCGCACTAAATCCAATGTGTGCAAAGCTCGCTCTTTCGCATTCTTCGGATCCGGACAGAGTGAAGGCAACACAATATCCTGGTTAACATGAAATTGTGACACTACCTTAGGTAGAAAATCACCCCGTGTGCGAAGCACTACACGACCCGGAAGAAACTCCAGAAAAGGAGGCGAGCAAGAAAGAGCTGCTAACTCAGAAACTCTTCTCAAAGAGGTGACCGCTACTAGGAAGGCCACCTTCCAAGAAAGTAAAGAAAGGCTAGCAGAGCCCATAGGCTCAAAAGGTTTATGCTGAAGAGCCTCCAAAACAAGATTGAGCCGCCAAGGAAACACAGGTGCCTTCCGCGGCGGAAACTTACGAGCTATACCGCGGAAAAAGGAACGCACGTCCCTACGCGAGGCAATAGCTCTCCGGAACAATAAGGACAGAGCAGAAACTTGACCTTTCAAGGTGCTAACTGCCAAACCCTTGTCTAACCCATGCTGCAGAAAAGCCAGCAAATTGGGAATGGAAAATTTCCTCGGGTTCCGTGAAGACCCCAAACACCACGAAAAGAAGGTTTCCCAAGTTTTGTGGTAAATCCTAGTAGTAGCCGGACTTCTGGCAGCTCGAAGAGTAGCAATGACCTCGGCTGAAAAACCTCTACGGGTCAATATTTCGGTCTCAAGAGCCACGCCGTCAAACGCAGAGACTTCAAGTCCGGATGACAAACGGGCCCCTGAGACAACAAATCCGGTCGAAGAGGAAGTGGAAAAGGAGGTGCCGCCAACAGCGACATTATTGTCGAGAACCACGTCCTTCTTGGCCAATCTGGAGCTATCAACATAGCTGGAATTCTCTCTAGTCTGATCCGACGCAGCACCAGAGGAAGTAAGGATATCGGCGGGAACACGTAGATTAGCTCGAACTGGTCCCACTGAGCCACTAGAGCATCCACCGCCACAGCCTTCGGGTCCTTGTACCTGGACATGAACGTCGGTAACTTGGCATTGGACCTGGATGCCATCAAATCCACTTGGGGAGTTCCCCAACGAGAGCACAGTAGTGCAAAAACTTCCGGGTGAAGACTCCATTCTCCGGGGTCCATCTTTTCGCGACTGAGAAAATCCGCTGCAACATTCTGAACCCCTGGAATGTGAATCGCAAAAATGGCTGGTACTCTGGCCTCGGCCCAGATCAGAATCCGGGACACCTCCATCATGAGCCTGGAGCTCCTTGTCCCGCCTTGGTGATTGATATACGCGACAGCCGTCGCATTGTCTGTCTGCACTCGGACTGGCCGACCGCTCAAAGGGACCGTCCAATGTTGGAGGCAAAGAAAAATCGCCCTCAATTCCAGGATGTTGATCGGAAGAACAGACTCTTCCGAAGACCATACTCCCTGAATCCAGAGATTGTTCCAAACATCCCCCCAGCCCGTCAGGCTGGCATCGGTGGTTATGACCGACCACTTCGGAGGAAGGAAGGACTTCCCCAGGGATAATGTCCCTGGACGTAACCACCATCCTAGGGATTCTCGCACCGCGCGAGAAATGGTGACACTGCAATCCAGCGATTGCGACCGATTCCATCGACTCAGAATGAACCTTTGGAGAGCCCTGGAATGAAACTGGGCAAAAGGAATTGCCTCCATAGACGCCACCATTAGTCCCAGAAGACGCATACACTTCCGTAGGGACATTGCTGTCGAGGATTTCATAACCTGTACATGTCGAAGAAGACATGACTGTTTGTCTGGCGGTAGAGACACTACTGCCTGAACGGTGTCGAAATGCATCCCCAAAAAGAGGATTGCCCGCGATGGTACCAGGAACGACTTCTCCCAATTGACCAGCCAACCGAAATCCTTCAGAAGCTGAAGAGACAAATCGCGAGCCGTCACTGCCTCCTCCTCCGAGGAAGCCACTATCAAAAGATCGTCCAGGTAAGGAAGAATCGTAATCCCATGTCTTCGAAGGATTGCCATGAGGGGCGCCAACATTTTGTAAAGACTCTGGGCGCTGAGGCTAAGCCGAAAGGCAGAGCTACGAACTGGTAGTGATCCTGACCTATGGCAAACCGAAGAAAGCGCTGATGAGCCCTTCCGATGGGAACATGCAAATAGGCGTCGCGAATGTCGATTGACACCAGAAAATCGTTCTGTGACAGAGCTGCTACAACGGAGCGAAGGGACTCCATGCGAAATTTCCGTGTGTGGACATGCCGATTTAATCGTTTGAGATCCAGAATCGGGCGAAATTTGTTCTCCTTTTTGGGAACCACAAAAAGGTTGGAATAAAAACCTTTTCCTCGGTCCTCTGACGGAACCGGTATTACTACACCCTTTTGTAGGAGAAATTCGACCTCTCGCTGTAGAGCGACAAAAAGCTCGGGCTCTGACGGAATGCGAGACTGACAAAACATATTTGGGGGTCGAGAAGAAAACTCTATGAAATAGCCTGCCGACACGACCCGCGTTACCCAGGAATCTGGAACGCGAGATATCCAAGTCGCCTTGAAACGAAGCAGGCGACCCCCCACTCGAGAGTCCTCGGGTGGACCCCTGGCGTCAGTCTGACTTGGCGGGCTTCTTGTCAGATTCCCGCTTGTCTTGACGGAAATTCTGCTTCCAGGGAGTGCGAGCCTTCTGGGAGGACTTCTTTCCCGAGAAAGAAGAACGACCCGATCCCCACGAGGAGTGACCGAATCGTCCTCGGCCCCGAAAGGACCGCCGACCACTATAGACACCAGGCTTGCCAGACACCGAAGCCATGGCCCTACGCTGTGGTAATGCTGTTTCCTTCGCCTTTGCCTTGGAAATCAGCTCTGTGAGGTCGGATCCAAAAAGAAGGCCACCCTTGTAAGGTAAGGCCAATAAATCTTGTTTGGAAACTGCGTCCCCGGCCCACTGTGAGCCATAAAGCTCTTCTGACTGTGACTGCTGCAGCTTGCGCTCTAGCCAGAAGGGATGCCGTATCCAGACCCGCATCAAAGATATAACAGGCTGCAGTTTCTAACCATTCACAAATTTCCTGTATATCAGATAACGGAGATCCATTCTGCAACGCCGTCTTTAGACGTGCCAACCAACCTAGAGAAGCTCTAGAAGCACACATGGATCCTAACACCGCTCGGAATCCATGACCCGCGGCCTCATAGTTTGATTTTGCCGCCATCTCCGTTTTTCTGTCCAACGGCTCCTGTAAACTCGCTTTCCCTTTAACAGGGAGTAATGAGGATTTACTAAGCTGGGATAAAGAAACATCCACCTCAGGGGAAGGAGTCCAATTATCCTTTAACTCCGCAGAGCATGGATAAAGTGCATCAAAGAAACGCGTTCCATGAAAACGTTTATCTGGACACAAACGTTCCTCTTCTATTACACTATTAAGCTCATCCAGAGCTGGCAATGTTGTACGCGAAGTACGGTGCTCCTGGTACATACGTGCTGATTTACCAGGACGACTAGATACCACCTCCGGTAACTGTAAAACTTCTCTCATGGCTTCAATCAAAGCCTCCATACGTTTCGCAAGAGAAGAACGCCCCTGCCGTTCGTCCTTATCTGAATCGGATATCTCTCCATCCGAACTTAAAGGGGAACCCTGTCCACCATCCAAATCAGATACGTCTGACTCGCTTCGTGTAGAGGCCGGTAACGGCCTGCGTCGCTTCCTATCCTGAGAGGATCGAGCTGACACATATTGACCTAAAAGGTCAGACAAGCTGTTAAGCGAGCGAGCGATATCATCCAATTTTGCACCACTGTCGACCGCAGTGCTAGACGCTGTTGAGGTCTGCGTATCAGATTGCCGCAGCGGCACTGGGACATGGTCCGCGGCTTCTGAACCCTGTTCAGACATGTCTCACACTGTATTAGCAGGTCAAAACGGCAGTACCAGCAAAAAATGCGTTTTTTTTTTTTTTTTTAATAAATCACTGAAGGGTTAAAACTCTTTTATAGGTAGAGCTACCCCAGCGGTATTACAGTAAAACGCTGGCAGAAATAACCCTCAGAAGGGTTAATGTCGCAGACTCCCCACAATAATATTGTGTGAGCCCCAGCTAAATATCCAGGTCTCTAATGAGACCGCAGCTGCAGGATAGCGATCGCTGCGCTGCAGGGTGAGGAATTAGCACTCACCCAGCTGGCCGTGGTGTGCGATAAGGAGCGGTCTGAGGAGCCCAGGAGCCTTTTGGTAATGGCCGCCGTAGTGAGGGAGTCGGAAGAGAAGCGCCATAAAGCGCGCTTCTTGTCACAAAAAACCGGGAAGTGTGAGGCCACGCCCCCCGCCGGCTCAAATATTGAGCGCGAACTCCCTCGCTCCTGCTCCCTCTCTGTCCTGCAGGTATCTGCCTGCGGACAAAAGTTCACCACTTTTACATGTAACGGCGCTGTCACCGCAGCGCTTAAGCATACTGACAAGCGTTGCTTGAAATACAGTGTTAACATTGTAATAGCGCTGCCACTGCAGCGCTGAAAAAACACACTGATAAACATGTAATAGCGCTGCCACCGCAGACGCTAAAGCACTCACACATTATTAATAAAAATTTTGTGGAGTACTCACCAGCTTTGCGCCACAGGGACCCCTCAGGATTTGTGGCGCTTGTGCCCATGCTTCCCCCCAGGGCGAGGAACGCAGTGACCCCATGTGGTTTGCGTCCCCGCCAGGGAAGCTCTCCTCATCCCCCAGGGCCGGCAAGATTCTGCAGGGACCATTATGTAGATACAGATCCGCCAAGGGAGAGGTTGGGGTACAGCAGCGCTGAAACCCGAGACCTCTAGACCACATCTGGTGATCCAAGTCTCCTGTCCGAAATAAAATAATAAAATCTTCTGAGGAGCTGCATTAGCAGCGACCATCCTCTGAGACCTCAAATCTTAGACTGAAGGAGCTGAGTAGGAGGAGCCCGAGCTGGAGGAGCCAGCCAGTCAACACGCTTTTGATCTGAGGTGTCATCCTGGTCTGGGGCTCCGCCTACCCATCAGTAATGAATACTGTGGCTCTCTTCCTTCCATCTGCAGCTGAAAATTATTTTTGCATCGCTTTATTCTGCGAGCTATAACTTTTTTCTTTTTTCACTGATGATGCTGTGACGGCTCGTTTTTTGCGGGACAAGATGACGTTTTCAGCGGTACCATGTTTATTTATATCCGTCTTTTTGATCGCGTGTTATTCCACTTTTTGTTCGGCGGTATGATGATAAAGCATTGATTTTTTGCTTTGTTTTTTTTTAAGGGGTTCACTAAAGGGGTTAACTAGTGGGACAGTTTTATAGGGGGGGTCGTTACGGACGCGGCGATAACAAATATGTGTACTTTTATTGTTTTGTTTTTTTTTATTTTCAGGAAGAAATGAATTTATTGGGGAATATTTTTTTTTTTTTTTTTAAATTTATTTTGGATTTTTTTTTAAAACATGTTTATTTTTTTTACTTTGTCCCAGGGTGGGACATGACTGTATTTTAGCAGATCGCTGGTGTGACAGTGTGCACAGCACTCTGTCACACCAGCGATCGCACAGGCATAGATGCAGGCTTCTCAGTGCCTGCTCTCAGCAGGCACTGAGAAAGCCGCCTCCCTCCAGGACCCCGGCGCCATCTTGGATCCGGGTCCTGGGAGGGAGGAAGCCCTCAGAACAGCGCGATCACATCGCGCTGCTCTGAGGGTCTCAGGGGGGCGCGCAGGGAGCCCCCACCCTGCGCGATCCTCCCCTGTGCCCCCAGTACACCGCGATCATGTTTGATCGCGGTGTGCAAGGGGTTAATGTGCCGGGAGCGGTCCGTGACCGCTCCTGACACACAGGAGCGCAGCTAATCGCCTATGATGTACTATCCCGTCCATGGTCAGATTGGCACGGGTTTCATGGACGGGATAGTACGTCTAATGTCAGAGAGGGGTTAAGAAGGTACATTTTTAAGTTAAAACATTGACATTCTAAACATGAAAAAGGCTTCTACCCTGTGTGACTGCTCAGGCGACTAAGAAGAGATGATTTCATGAGAAAACATTTCCCACATTCTGAACATGAAAAAAGTTTCTCCCCAGTGTGGGTTATTTGGTGTCTATTAAGATGCATTTTCCGGATAAAATATTTCTCACATTCTGAACAGGAAAAAGGCTTAATAATAATAATTTTATTTCTATAGAGCCAACATATTCCGCAGCACTTTACATTATAGAGGGGACTTGAACAGACAATAGACATTTCAGCATAACAATAAACAGATCAAAGTAGATACCAAGAGGAATGAGGGCCCTGCTCGCAAGCTTACAATCTATGAGGCTTCTCTCCTGTGACTTCTCTGGTGCTTATTAAGATGCGTTTTCTGGTTAAAACATTTCCCACATTCTGAACAGGAAAAAGGCTTCTCCCCTGTATGAATTCTTCGGTGAGTAACAAGATCTGATTTCTGTGTAAAACATTTCCCACATTCTGAACATGAAAAAGGCTTCTCCCCTGTGTGAGTTCTCTGGTGTCTATCAAGAACCGATTTCCGGATAAAACATTTCCCACATTCTGAACAGGAAAAAGGCTTCTCTCCTGTGTGAATTCTCTGATGCATGATAAGTTTGCTTTTACTTGTTAAACATTTTCCACATTCTGAACAGGAAAAAGGCTTCTCCCCTGTATGAATTCTTCGGTGAGTAACAAGATTTGATTTCCAGTTAAAACATTTCCCACATTCTGAACATGAAAAAGGCTTCTCCCCTGTATGAATTCTTCGGTGAGTAACAAGATCTGATTTCTGTTTAAAACATTTCCCACATTCTGAACACGAAAAAGGCTTCTCCCCTGTGTGAGTTCTCTGGTGTCTAGCAAGACTCGTTTTATTGATAAAACATTTCCCACATTCTGAACAGGAAAAAGGCTTCTCCCCTGTGTGAGTTCTCTGGTGGTTATCAAGATGCGTTTTCCACTTAAAACATTTCCCACATTCTGAACATAAAAAAGGCTTCACCCCTGTGTGAATTATCTGATGTATGATAAGTTCGCTTTTACGTGTAAAACATTTCCCACATTCTGAACATGAAAAAGGCTTCTCCCCTGTGTGAATTCTCTGGTGCCTAACCAAAGCTGATTTATGGTTAAAACATTTCCCACATTCTGAACATGAAAATGGCTTCTCCCCTGTGTGAATTCTCTGGTGCCTAACCAAAGCTGATTTATGGTTAAAACATTTTCCACATTCTGAACAAGAAAATCTATTCTCTGCTGTGTGAATGTTAAGACAAGACTTTTCAAGGGGAAAACTATTTCCGTATTCTGAACGTGAAAATGGCTTCTTTACTTTAGGAGCAGTTTGTTTATTAATGCTTATTTTGTGACTTTGATTTTCCTTAGTAGTCGGTAATGAATCAGAAAACAGGACCTGTTTCAAAGAATCAGATGACAGATCTTTGCTGTGAAGGGATGATGGTATATCTGGCGTAATGTCATTCACTTCAATTGTATCCTGTGGGATCTCAAGATCAGCTGATTTAAAAATTGAAGATGTCAGCTGTCCCTCTGATCTCCTGGTACAGTCACCTGCTAAGAATAAAACCGATTATTTTTTAATAAAATATTCTTGAATTTTTCATTTTTTAATATTTCTACTTAAACAGTTTGTAAAAACAGCAAGTTATGTAAAATATTGAATCGTTAACTGAGACAATGACAA
>JARQOD010004538.1:0-54173 GCA_033576555.1 Oophaga sylvatica
TGAACCTGTTACTGAACATGCCTAGTCTGAACCTGAAACCTCTTCCTGTTTTCCACGTTACCTGAACCTGAAGCCGCTCCAGCTGCTCCTGAAACAGCTCCTTCCCCTGACTCATCCTCCCCCCAGCCGTCCATCAACCGCCTTCAGCGTCACCGCGCCTCCTCCAGACTTGTTTTTCTTTCATTTCGTTCTGCGTGGCGCCTGCGCTGTTTGTTTTTCCCCAGATTGCCAGCCCCGCAGTGTGAATACATGATAACACACTGCGGGGAGGGATCTGGGGAAAGACAAAGATGCAGGCGCCACACAGAACGAAATGAAAGAAAAACAACTGAGGAGGAGGCGCGGTGACGCTGAAGGCGGTTGATGGACGGCTGGGGGGAGGGGATGAGTCAGGGGAAGAGGCCACTCCTCAGGGACGCATTTAAGGTATGGGACCTAGTTTTAAAACTGTATATTTCAGCGTTGCAGGGGACCAGAAAAAAAAGAGCCACCTTCACAGACTGCTGCCTTAGTGCTACTGAAGGTGGCTTTTACTATAAAACGCCCGGGGGGGAGGGGTGACAAGTTCCCTTTAAGTAGGCATTACTTTTTAAAGGGAAATTCAAGGGTATTATTATTTTCTAGAGTGCATGGCAATAACAGGCTCTGAAATGAGGGAATCAAACTGGTATATTCCAACAAAGCAGAAGGCTTCCTCTGCTCCTTGTGAATACAAGGGTCTGGCTCAGTTTATGGATGAAGGCAGCTCTCTTCTCTATCCATCAGGTATGATGAAGAAGGGGTCTGGCTTATCTAATGAACTTTACAGCCAGTCACATATCCGCATCACCGGGCATGTGCCAAACACAATGAGGGGGAGGAAGCTCTTTACTTTCCTGGCAGGTAACAACTGATACTTTTGGGACAGTGACTGAAATGAACCATATAAAAATATTTAGAGTTGAGAGTCCTCAGTGGTTGATACCTTTTAATGGCTAACTGAAAAGATGGTAACAATTGCAAGCTTTCGAGACTACGCAGGTCTCTTCATCAGGCAAAGACTAAAACAAAACTGAAGAAATGAACCACTAACTTTCATTAATTCATATTTTTAACTCAGTAAAGACTTTTTGTGTCGATTGTTAACCCTTGAAGGGTGTCTGTACATGCACTGATTTTTTTTGCCTTTGAGGAATGTATAGGGATGGCAACATGAACGCATTTTATTTTTCATCTATACAAACACCATGGTCAAAAACAGCAATAATTTACAGTATAAGCACATTGCACACTACTATATTTATAAGCACCCTAAGGGTATGTGCATGCAACGTTTTTTGCAGATTTCATCTATTTGTGTTGTAATTAAAAAATCATGGCAAAAAAATTAACAAATTACCGTGTAAAAGCCGAACACCTCCTCCCCTCCTGGGAAGGAAAAGTAAAGCAAAGAATGCTACATCACCGCTGCAGTCAGAAGAATTTCAACTCTTGACAGCAGTTTTATCAGCAGCTTTTAAAGATAATAATTGTAATAAAGATGAATCAACCTCACAGACTGTTTAATAGAAGATCTTTCAAGAAACCACTTCAGTTCAACGAGCCAACTTTTATATAATGAGCCACGATAAATGGAAATGCGGTGGAACCAGCTCGCTAATAACACTCTGACATGGCAGATCTTGACACTTTATTGCCCATTTCTAAGTGCTACATTTGTATCTCATTTAAATGGAAATCGCTTACAGAAAGAAATCACAATGGAGGGTTTACATTTTCCCAATGCACCTCATCACAGTACACCAATATTTTGACAACAGTCCAAATGGTTGATTCCTTTCATTCAAAGCAATACAACAAGAGCCCCATCAGATCTTCCAATATGTCTGCTTTAGTTATACAGCACAGAGGCGGATCTAGATTTTGCAGAACCTGGGGCAGAAATTCAGTTTGGCTCTTCCTCCAGTACGCAGCTTAAGCAGTTGGAGTAGTAGTTATGGGACCGCTCATATGCGACTAGCTGCTCTTCATCATTCTCTCCATACTCGGTGATATCCTACATTCATTGAGAGAAGCAGGGAGACAGGCTAGTCAGCACATCACCCAAGTATGAAAATTTCATACGAGTTGTCTTGTGATGAGCGTTGGAACAGGGAAACAAAACCGAATCCAACAGTAAATATATTACACACTGTTAGGATTGGGCATGCGAAAATACTTCATTTTATAATTACAGCGGTTGTTCAGGTTTGTGATGAAAGTCTGCAGTTACTCTGGGTGACTGCGAACTTCTGAAACCCTCAGGACACACATTGCATGCTGTCAGGATTCTCCAGTGCAAGAGTGGGCAGTTACATGATATGCGATTTGCATACATCCGGAGAAAATCCAACTAGACGTGTGTGGCCTTTTTCAATACAAGTGAATTGGGGAGGCAGATCACGTCTCATTCTCACATGATCGTATACTTGCAGTTACATGAAATTCCGCTCTCATCACCGGCACCGGAGAATCCTGACAGCGTGCAGTGCACACACCGTGAGGATTCAGAAATCTGCCGTCGCATAGAATGATTGCAGACTTTCATGACAAACTTGGACAAGCTTTAATGCTCCTGACAAATACAGATGTTCTAACCAATAAAGGAAATCTGTCAGTAAGTGTGGAAGGTCGGCTCACTTAGCTGCGTCTCAAAGTAGACACAGACTGTGGAAAGGACGGTCAGAAGGAGCGCCAGCTGCACGTGTCCAAATAGTAGGTAAAAAACCAATGCTGCTCAAATGAGGAAAAAAAAAAGTGGGATAAAGATCAAAATACCCCCTTGGACTGGGTGTTTTGATCTTTATCCCACTCAAAGTAGACACAGGCACACATGGGGTTAAAGGCTCTGCGTGGTTTATTGTATCATAAACCCAAAATGGTAAAAGAAAAGACAGCCTTTCTGGCTCAAAACTAAATAAAAAGTTCATAGACTGTCCTGCCCAGCACTTCTGGACCAACACCTATGGCAGCTCTCACAGGAGCATCAGCCTAGAGGCTTGCTTCCCTCTACACAACACAGACCAATGAAAAAAAAACTGGCTGGACATTTATTTCCCCAGCCACACCCTTGAGGTGGAGATATGGTTGGCCTCAGATCAGGCCCGTTAGGCTAATCTGTGTAGCCCTAACCCCAATAATGATTGGCAGCTTGCTGACAATGTGTAATGTACACAGGAAGTTGCCAATCAGTGGTAAGGGCAGGTGATACACAGATCAGCATTTTTACTACTGCTATAGAAAACACGGATATTATCCAAACTACACCAAACTGTCCAGTAA
Organism: Oophaga sylvatica; assembly: GCA_033576555.1. NCBI lineage: Eukaryota > Metazoa > Chordata > Amphibia > Anura > Dendrobatidae > Oophaga > Oophaga sylvatica. The sequence continues at coordinate 3,301 of JARQOD010004538.1, forward strand.
GTCATACATTGCTGGAATCAGGTTCTCTACCCTTACATCATGCTGATCTCAGATTACATAGCAAAAACCTGCCAACACGTAATCTTACAATTTATGCGTTATTACGTGTACAGGATCAGAACTAATAAGAGCACACAAATATATCACCAGAAGTACCCTCAGTACAGAAATATATCACTAGAACCCCCATCAGTACAGAAATGCAGCATAACAACCCTCATCAGTACAGAAATACACCACTAAGGCTGCTTTCACATATCAGTTTTTTCCCATAAGTCACAATCAGTCATTTTTCTCATAGACTTGTATCAGTGACGGATTGCGACGGATGGCCGCACGTTTCATCCGTCGTTCAATGGCTCTGTCGGAAATTTTTGGTCCCTCGGCCGGACACGATGCACAAGGCAACGTTTTTTGTGTCCGTCGAAAAATCATCCGTCGTTTGCTATGATGGAAGCCTATGGGCGCAGGATCCGTCGTCATCCGTCAAATGACGGATTCCGGCGACGGATCCATTTTTTTTAACTGAGCATGCTCCTGACAGGTTAAAACACAAACAAAAGAATAGATATATACACATAGAATACCGCATATACTCGAGTATAAGCCGAGATTTTCAGCCCATTTTTTAGGGCTGAAAGTGCCCCTCTCGGCTTATACTCGAGTCATATACCAGGGCGTCGGCGGGGAGGGGGAGCGCAGCTGTCCTATATACTCTCCCCCTCCTGGCGCAGTCTCTGCAGCCCCTGCTCTTCTCCCACGGTCTCCGGCGCCTGTGTTCAGCGGTAATGTGGTACCGCTCATTAAAGTCCTGAATATGCACATATTCATGACTTTAATGAGCGGTACCACGTGATCGCTGAAGGAATGAAGAGCTGCGGCGCTGGTGACAATGGGAGACGCAGGGGCTGCAGAGACACGCCAGGAGAGGGTGAGTATGACGGGGAGGACGGGGGGAGCCATGCTATATTCACCTGTCCCCATTCCACCTCTGCGCGCCGCTCTGTCCTCGCGTCCCCTGGCTGTGACGTTCAGGTCAGAGGGCGCGATGACGTGGTTAGTGCACGCCACACCCTCTGCCTGAACATTGACAACCAGAGGACCGACCCAAAAGACACAGCGGCGCGCGGCGGTGGAACGGGGAAAGGTGAATATCGCAGGTGTCGGGGGCCTGAGCCAGCAGTGACACCGGCTCCTGTCACCCATAGCGCGCCGGTGTCCCCGCCTGCTCAGGACACCGGCACCTGGCCCCCAGCGACGAGAGGTGAGTATGTCATTTTTTTATTTTATTCGCAGCAGCAGCATATGGGGTCATAATCTATGGAACATCATATGGGGGCATAACATTTATGGAGCAGCATATGGGGGCATATTCTGTGGGGCATCTTATGGGGCCATAACCGTTATGGAGCAGCATATGGGGGCATATTCTATGGGGCATCTTATGGGGCCATAACCGTTATGGAGCAGCATATGGGGGCATAGTCTATGGGGCCATAACCTTTATGGAGCAGCATATGGGGGCATATTCTATGGGGCCATAACCTTTATGGAGCATCATATGGGGGCATATTCTATGGGGTATCTTATGGGGCCATAATATTTATGGAGCAGCATATGGGGGCATATTCTATGGGGCATCTTATGGGGCCATAACCTTTATGGAGCAGCATATGTGGCATATTATTCTATGGAGTATCTTATGGGGCCATTATTAACCTTTGTACAGCATTATATGGGGCGTATTTTGTATGGAGGATCTTATGGGGCCATCATGAACTGTATGGAGCATTATATGGGGCTCCTGATTCAATATGGATATTCAAAAACATTTAACCTACTGATGTCTCAAATAACTTTGCTTTTATTGGCATCTATTTTTATTTTTGAAATTTACCAGTAGCTGCTGCAGTTCCCACCCTAGGCGTATACTCGAGTCAATAAGTTTTCCCAATATTTTGTGGCAAAATTAGGGGGTCGGCTTATACTCGGGTCGGCTTATACTCGAGTATATACGGTACACATATATATATATATATATATATATATAAATATATATATATATACAGTACAGACCAAAAGTTTGGACACACCTTCTCATTCAAAGATTTTTCATGACTATGAAAATTGTACATTCACACTGAAGGCATCAAAACTATGAATTAACACATGTGGAATTATATACTTAACAAAAAAGTGTGAAACAACTGAAAATATGTCATATATTCTAGGGTCTTCAAAGTCGCCACCATTTGCTTTGATTACTGCTTTGCACACTCTTGGCATTCTCTTGATGAGCTTCAAGAGGTAGTCACCGGAAATGGTCTTCCAACAGTCTTGAAGGAGTTCCCAGAGATGCTTAGCACTTGTTGGCCCTTTTGCCTTCACTCTGTGGTCCAGCTCACCCCAAACCATTTCGATTGGGTTCAGGTCTGGTGACTGTGGAGGCCAGGTCATCTGGCATAGCACCCATCACTCTCCTTCTTCTTCAAATAGCCCTTACACAGCCTGGAGGTGTGTTTGGGGTCATTGTCCTGTTGAAAAAAAAAATGATGGTCCAACTAAACGCAAACCGGATGGAATAGCATGCAACTGCAAGATGCTGTGGTAGCCATGCTGGTTCAGTATGCCTTCAATTTTGAATAAATCCCCAACAGTGTCACCAGCAAAGCACCCCCACACCATCACACCTCCTCCTCCATGCTTCATGGTGGGAACCAGGCATGCAGAGTCCATCCGTTCACCTTTTCTGCGTCGCACAAAGACACGGTGGTTGGAACCAAAGATCTCAAATTTGGACTCATCAGACCAAAGCACAGATTTCCACTGGTCTAATGTCTATTCCTTGTGATCTTTAGCCCAAACAAGTCTCTTCTGCTTGTTGCCTGTCCTTAGCAGTGGTTTCCTAGCAGCTATTTTACCATGAAGGCCTGCTGCACAAAGTCTCCTCTTAACAGTTGTTATAGAGATGTGTCTGCTGCTAGAACTCTGTGTGGCATTGACCTGGTCTCTAATCTGAGCTGCTGTTAACCTGCAATTTCTGAGGCTGGTGACTCGGATAAACTTATCCTCATAAGCAGAGGTGACTCTTGGTCTTCCTTTCCTGGGCGGTCCTCATGTGAGCCAGTTTCTTTGTAGCGCTTGATGGTTTTTGCAACTGCACTTGGGGATACTTTCAAAGTTTTCCCAATTTTTCGGACTGACTGACCTTCATTTCTTAAAGTAATGATGGCCACTCGTTTTTCTTTACTTAGCTGCTTATTTCTTGCCATAATACAAATTCTAACAGTTGTAAGCTTTTCAGGGGATATAGCTCGGGAATCGCCGTCTTGGGAAGACGGAGTGGCATAAAGAGTCCATTCACAGACAGCAGTTCTGTTAAAAACTGGCCGCAACCAGCTTTATTAAAGTCCACAGTAACATGATGTAATCAAAACCAAATCATAAACATAAATCCTGGGCCTGTCTGGCCACTCACTACACATAGATAATTTCCCTTTCTATCCGGGTCCAGACTCTACCAGCCTGGGCCCCAAAATAACACATATAATCTGTAGTTACCAGCGTGAGGTTCACATGAGACTCCAACGTTGTCTGTAGTCAGATCCAGACTGAGAGCCCCTCTGAACTCCTCAAGCAGGTACTTATGGCTGCCTAATTAAGCAGCTGTGTTCACTCCGGGTTGCACTGCAAACCTGTCCCAGATAGGAATGGAATGAACACCGCACTGACAACCTATTTTATGCGCCCCAGCTAAGAAACCTGGGCGAGATATACACGCAGTCCAGCACACACCCTTTCACTGTCTCACATATCCCCCCCCTCTTCTCCAGACCGGAGGACTGGTCAGAAACTCCGAAGAGACAGTGAACTCTGGACAAGGCATCAGCATTACCCTGTAATTTCCCAGGTCTATGCTCAACCGAGAAATTGAACTCTTGAAGTGAAAGGAACCACCTTGTCACCCTGGCATTCCTTTCCTTGTTCTGCTTCATCCATGCCAGAGGAGCATGGTCTGATTGCAATTTAAATCTCCTACCCAAGAGGTAATACCGTAGGGAGTCCAGCGCCCATTTGATTGCGAGGCACTCTCGCTCCACAATGGCATAATTTTGTTCAGCCGGTGTCATTTTTCGACTTAGATACAGGACTGGGTGTTCTTCACCTTCACGACCTGTGATAACACCGCCCCTAACCCCACATTAGAGGCATCAGTTTGAACAAGAAACTCTTCCCTGAAATTAGGGGTGACCAGAACTGGTCTTTGACACAAAGCCATTTTCAACGACAGAAATGCTTTTTCTGCCTCCGGATTCCAATTTATCATTTTGGACTTCCCCCTTTTGTCAGGTCAGTCAATGGGGCAGCAATGGAGGCATAATTTGGTACGAATCTGCGATAGTACCCAGTGATGCCCAGAAATGCTTTGACCTGTCGTTTTGTGAGGGGTACAGGCCAGTTTCGAATTGCCTCTACCTTATCGATTTGTGGCTTGATCAGCCCTCTGCCAATCACATAGCCCAAGTACTTGGCCTCTTCTAGGCCAATTGCACATTTCTCTGGGTTTATGTTCAGCCCAGCTCCGCCTATCGAGTCTAAGACGGCTTGTACCTTAGCGAGGTGGCTCTCCCAATCAGAACTGAAAATTACCACATCATCCAGGTAGGCAGCTGCATAGGCTTGATGCGGGCGTAGGATCTGGTCCATAAGCCTCTGAAAGGTAGCTGGGGCTCCATGCAACCCGAATGGCATCACCAGATACTGAAACAAACCTTCCGGGTTGCAAAGGCCGTTTTTCTTTTGCCTCCTCAGATAGGGGTATCTGCCAGTACCCTTTTGTCAGATCGAGGGTTGTAACATAACGGGCACCCCTAACCTCTCGATTAGCTCATCTACCCGTGGCATCGGGTATGCGTCAAACTTTGACACTTCGTTCAACTTTCTGAAATCATTACAGAACCTCCAGGTTCCATTAGGTTTTGGGATCAGAACAATCGGGCTACACCACTCGCTTTGGGCCTCCTCAATGACCCCGAGGTCTAGCATGCGTTTGATTTCAGTAGAGACTATCTTTCTGCGGGCTTCTGGAATTCTGTACGGTTTTATTTTGATCTTAGTACCGGGCTCGGTCTCGATATGGTGTTTTACGAGAGAAGTCCGGCCGGGCAAGTCAGAAAACCTCTGCTGATTTTTCTGCAGAAACTCCCGTACTTCCTGTTTTTGGTGCACGGACAATGTCTCACCAATGGTCACAGGAGGTAGAGATGGTTTTACCCCTTTCTCTACTTCACCCGAGGCCAACAACGACTCTCTGTCCCTCCAGGGCTTGATCAGATTGATATGATACACCTGGTAGGGCTTGCGTCTCCCGGGTTGGTGTACTTTGTAAGTAACCTCGCTCACTTTTTGTACTATCTCATATGGACCATGCCATTTGGCCAAAAATTTACTTTCCACGGTGGGAATTAGGATTAGGACTCGATCCCCGGGGTTAAAAGTCCTAATTTTTGCTGTACGATTATATACTCTGCTTTGAGCTTCTTGGGCTCTCTGCAGATGATTCTTAACTAATGGCATAATTTTAGCCATCCTCTCTTGCATTTGGGCAATAGGCTCTATAACACTCTTGTATGGAGTTGTCTCGGTTTCCCAAACTTCCTTGGCTATGTCTAGCAAGCCCCGCGGGTGCCGCCCATATACCAACTCAAAGGGAGAGAACCCCGTAGAGGCCTGGGGAACCTCTCTGACCGAAAACATTAAGTAGGGTAACAGGTAGTCCCAGTCCCGCCCATCTTTCTCTACTGCTTTCTTTAACATGTGTTTTAATGTTTTATTAAAACGTTCAACCAGCCCATCCGTCTGGGGTGATACACGGATGTCCGAATGTGCGAGATTTTAAGCAACTTACACAGTTCCTTCATCACTTTGGACATAAAAGGGGTGCCTTGGTCCGTGAGGATCTCTTTAGGGATTCCCGTCCTAGAAAACATATGAAAGAGCTCCCGTGCAATATTTTTAGATGCCATATTTCTTAAAGGGACAGCCTCGGGGTACCGGGTTGCATAATCAAGTACCACTAGGATGTATTGGTGTCCCCTGGCTGATTTTACAATAGGACCTACCAAGTCCATCGCTACCCTTTCAAATGGTATTTCTATAACCGGCAGCGGGACCAAGGGACTGCGAAAGTGAGACACCGGAGCATTTATCTGACACGTGGGGCAGGTTTTACAATAATCCTCAACATCCCGATAAACCCCTGGCCAATAAAACCTCTGGAGGATTCTTTCTTGGGTCTTGTCCATTCCCAGGTGCCCACCCAGCACGTGGTTATGGGATAAACCTAACACCATACTTCTATATGGCTTGGGTACTAGGAGCTGACTCACGGCCTCTCCCTTTACTTTAGTGACCCGGTATAGCAGGTCATTGTTCATGGCAAAATGGGGAAATTTTTTCTCCGAGCCGGGCTCTTGTGGGATCTCATTCAGAACAGTTATATTTTCCCTAGCATGTTTAAGAGTGGGGTCTCACAACTGTTCACTCCCAAAATTGCCACGGGACACCGGTAAGTCAGGGACATTCTGTTCTAGAGAACCGTCATCCCCCTCCCCCAACATCACCTGCAATGGAAATTCATTTTCATCCGTATCAACAACATGATCAGCATCATTATCATTGTCATCACCATTATCATGTTCACCATTATCATTATTATCACATAAGTTTAATGGCCCCCTATCGTTGTGTTCCACCCCTCTGGACCGCGTAATCTCAGTAGGAGCTTCATCACACCGTCCCTTAGAACCGTTTTTTCTCCAAAGATCCCAAAACAGGGGAAAGTCACGACCCAATATGGTGGGATGCATCAGGTTCTTCACTACCCCTACTTCATACGAGATCTCCCCGAGTTCTGTGACAAAGTCCACGGAAGTTACCGGGTAGACTTTGATGTCTCCATGTATGCATACCACGCTCAGGTGTTTATCGGAGATGCAGTCCCCAACAGCCAAGCTGGCATGTACCAGAGTCACTCGACTCCCTGAGTCCAGGAGGGCCTGTACTGGACAGCCATTTACAACCACCTGAGACAGCTGGGGGCCAGTCTCCTCGACTGGGGTAGCGACGCACGCGGGTTCCGCGAGGAAAGAAAGGGACTGTCCAGCGTCACAGTCCATAGGTTCCCCCACTAGTGGACAGTTGGCTGAAATATGACCTTGTTCACGGCATCTCCAACACTGTCTCAGGTTGGAGTGTTCAGACGGGTAGACCTTTCTAGGCCTGGGATCTCCTGCCAGGGAAGTATCATTCTTCCGCTCCCCCATGTCCCCTCGGGGCTGACCCGAACTATCAACAGTCCCCCTTGCCCCCACAGCTGGAACTCTCTTACCAGGAGATGACGGAGGCCGGGTACTCCGAACCGATGATCGCTCGGACAGCTGGTCACGTAGATAATCTTTGGTGGCGAAATACCTTTCTATCAAGCTGACCAGTTGATCGGCATCTTTGGGGTCTCCCTGTCCGACCCAGAGCTGTACCTCAGGAGGAAGGGCCCAGATGTACCGGTCCAGCACTACCTTTTCGACCATTTGGGCAGGGGTGCTGACGTCAGGTTCTAACCACTTCTTTACTAACGAAATCAAGTCATACATTTGTGATCGAGCAGGCTTGTCTCGCCTGTATCTCCAGTTATGGACTCTCCTGGCACGGACTGCCCTTGTCACACCCAGGCGGGCAAGAATCTCCGCTTTCAACTTAGTATAGTTTTTGCTGTCCTGCTCGCTGAGGTCAAAATAGGCTTTTTGGGGTTCCCCAGTCAGATAGGGTGCGACCACCATAGCCCATTCAGATTGTGGCAGATTCTCCTTCTCTGCCAGTCTCTCAAATACAGCCAGATATGCCTCCACATCGTCGTGAGGCGTCATCTTCTGCAGGGTCTGTTTTACCGCCTTCTTTACAGCGGATAATGCCGGTGACCCGGCGTCTTCCTTCGGAGACGAGGTGCTAAGAGGTTTTTTTAGTTCTGCAAGCTGCTCTAGCAATAACCGGTTGGCCTCCTGCTGTTGCTGCTGGCTCTGCTGGGGGCCTGTCAGTGTATGGCCTGCTGCATGCTCTGCTGTTGCTGCTGCATGGCCTGCTGATGTTGTTGCTGCATGCTCTGCTGTTGCTGCTGCATGGCCTGCTGATGTTGTTGCTGCATGGCCTGCATGGCCTGCTGATGTTGCTGGGCCAGCTGCTTAACGAGCTCCTCCATACTGCCGGATACCTTGGGCTGGCTGACAGCCTTCACCCACGACATATACACTCCCCAGTTTTTTCCACAGAAAGTTCAGCCTTGCTGTGCAGATACCTTTTTTTTTTTTTTTTTTTCTTTGCAAAGTCTATTAGGGCTACTGTCTCTTTAAGACTGCTGTCTTTAGCCACTGTGCTGCACGCACATTCTCCACAAACTGTAAGCTTTTCAGGGGATATAGCTCGGGAATCGCCGTCTTGGGAAGACGGAGTGGCATAAAGAGTCCATTCACAGACAGCAGTTCTGTTAAAAACTGGCCGCAACCAGCTTTATTAAAGTCCACAGTAACATGATGTAATCAAAACCAAATCATAAACATAAATCCTGGGCCTGTCTGGCCACTCACTACACATAGATAATTTCCCTTTCTATCCGGGTCCAGACTCTACCAGCCTGGGCCCCAAAATAACACATATAATCTGTAGTTACCAGCGTGAGGTTCACATGAGACTCCAACGTTGTCTGTAGTCAGATCCAGACTGAGAGCCCCCTCTGAACTCCTCAAGCAGGTACTTATGGCTGCCTAATTAAGCAGCTGTGTTCACTCCGGGTTGCACTGCAAACCTGTCCCAGATAGGAATGGAATGAACACCGCACTGACAACCTATTTTATGCGCCCCAGCTAAGAAACCTGGGCGAGATATACACGCCGTCCAGCACACACCCCTTCACTGTCTCACACAGTCTATTCAGTAGGACTATCAGTTGTGTATCCACCAGACTTCTGTACAACACAACTGATGGTCCCAACCCCATTTATAAGGCAAGAAATCACACTTATTAATCCTGACAGTGCACACCAGTGAAGTGAAAACCATTTCCGGTGACTACCTCTTGAAGCTCATCAAGAGAATGCCAAGAGTGTGCAAAGCAGTCATCAAAGCAAAAGGTGGCTACTTTGAAGAACCTAGAATATAAGATATATTTTCAGTTGTTTCACACTTTTTTGTTAAGTATATAATTCCACATGTGTTAATTCATAGTTCTGATGCCTTCAGTGTAAATGTACAATTTTCCTAGTCATGAAAATACAGAAAAATCTTTGAATGAGAAGGTGTGACCAAACTTTTGGTCTGTACGGTGTATATATACATATGCATGTCATTGAGACGAATATATATATTTATAGTAAAAAATAACTTGGCACTCAAATGTGTAACACGAGAATTTGTTTAATAACGGTGCATCCAGACACGAAACAATTGAAACGTTTTCGGTCCAACTATTGGACCTTCATCAGAATACTTTTCAAAGGAACACTGGACACAATAGAATGCAATCTCCAAAAGGTAGCTGGATGAGAAACAAATATCCCTAAATAGATAAGGATGGCTCAAGAAGCTGTAAAACAGGACCAGGCACTCACAATAATGGAAGAGGGGAGCTGGGAGCCAATGTGACAGGCGCCTAAGGCAGGCTCAAATAGGTTGCTGGAAAGGCACTGGGAGTCTGGATCTGAAGACAGCTGTTTTACAGCTTCTTGAGGCATCCTTATCTATTTAGGGATATTTGTTTCTCATCCAGCTACCTTTTGGAGATTGCATTCTATTGTGTCCAGTGTTCCTTTGAAAAGTATTCTGATGAAGGTCCAATAGTTGGACCGAAAACATTCAATTGTTTTGTGTCTGGATGCACCGTTATTAAACAAATTCTCGTGTTACACATTTGAGTGCCAAGTTATTTTTTACATTTATCAGGTTGGATACCTGACTTGAGCACCTACTCTCGTTTTTAGTTGAGTGCCGTGTTTTTTCTCTTATATATATATTTATAGTTCATAGAGTTCTACATAGCATAATAGCCGCTAAATCAATTGTCAGCTTCAGTGAAATCATTACCAAACCTGACATGATATGACACATGGTTTACATATAGTAAACCATATCATATCAAACAATTTATATATGTCAGTGTTTAATCAATTTTCTAGTTTGTGTTACGAAAAATTGGGAACACTAGGGGTTAAATATAAGGCTATAATCGTGGAAAAAAATTGCATGGGCTCCCGCGCAATTTTCTCCGCCAGAGAGGGAAAGCCAGTGACTGAGGACAGATATTCATAGCCTAGAGAGGGACCATTGAGTTTGGCCCCCCCTGGCTTCAAACATCTGGCCCCAGCCACCCCAGAAAAGGCACATCTATTATTAGATGCGCCTTTTCTGACACTATTCCCATTGCCTTTAGCAGTGGCTCATGGGTTAATAAGGGTGTTTATGTCACCTTGCTATTGAAAGGTGACATTAATACAGGTTAATAATGGAGAGGTGTCAATTAGACAACTATCCATTATTAATCCTATAGTAATAAAGGGTTAAAAAAACACACACACACACACACACACACACACAACACACATTAATTAAAAATTCTTTTAATGAAAAAATTACACAAAGTGTTTGACCAAATTTATTATTCTGCTAATCCAACTGAATCCCTTGTTCTCCTGTAATAAAAATAATAAAATAAAAAACAACAATATCCATACCTCTCCGCAGTTCAGTCAGGTCCCCCGCTGTAATCCATCAGAAGGGCTTAACTAGTTTACAACAGGGACCGTTGCTAATACTTCCGCCCAGCTGTAAACCACTGCAGAATGAATGAAATCATGTCTGCGCAGGCACCCCGGCTGACCGGGGATGAACTGATTAGTGTAGGAAAGTTTCTGAACTTTTTCCCACGCTATTGAGTTGACTTCAGGTCAGCCTGGGACTCTGCGCAGCCTCACTGATGTCAGCGGTAGTCGTAAAGTAAAGGGATTAACTAGTGGGACAATTTTATAGGTTGGGTCGTTGCAGACGTGGCGATACCAAATATATGTACTTTTATTGTTTTTTTCCTCCATTCAAATATTTATGATAGAACATATATTGATTTTTTTATTATTATTTTTTTTAAATATTTTTACAATTATTTAAATATTTTTTTATTCTTTCTTAACTTTTTTACTTAGTCCGACTATGGGACAATCATTTTTTGCATGCTGATTGCTTCTATAGCACGCAGATTAAGCAGTGCTGCACTGACAGGGAGGACTTGCTGATCATGCACTGCGCATGACATCCGGCTAACCATGGCAACTATTGGGACCCCGCATCACGCTGCTGGGTCTCCGATCCAAAGGCAGAGGGGCTGTCAGCCCCTGTGCCGGCTCCCGAATGCTGCAATCTTGTTAGATAGCAGTATTTCGGGGCTTAAAGTGTCGGGTGTCCGTTGTCAGAATCAGCTGATACCTGGCAGCGATCCGCCGCGCTCCCCCCGTGAGAGCAGTCGATCGCGATGACGTACTATAACGTCCATGGTCAAATTGTGACAGGTCACATGGACGGTATAGTACGTCTACTGTCAGAAAGGGGTTAAATTGCATTTTATTGCATGAAATAAGTATTTGATCACCTATCAACTAGCAAGAATTCTGGCTCTCACAGACCTGTTAGTTTTTCTTTAAGAAACCCTCCTACTCTGCACTCATTACCTGTATTAATTGCACCTGTTTGAATTTGCTACCTGTATAAAAGACACCTGTCCATACAATCAATCACACTCCAACCTCTCCACCATGATCAAGACCAGAGAGCTGTCTAAAGACACCATGGACAAAATTTGTAGACCTGCACAAAGATGGGATGGGTTACAGGGAAATAGGCAAGCAGCTTGGTGAGAAGGCAACTGTTGGCAGAATTGTTAGAAAATGGAAGAAACACAAGATGACTGACAATCTTCCATGGTCTGGGACTCATGCAAGATCTCGCCTTGTGGGATAAGGATGATTCTGCGAAAGGTCAGGAATCAGCCCAGAACTACACAGGAGGACCTGATCAATAACCTGAAGAGAGCTGGGACCACAGTCTAAAACATTACCATTAGTAACACACTATGCCATCATGGATTAAAATCACATGAAAGCACATGTCCAGGTCCGTTTGAAGTTTGCCAATGACCATCTAGATGATCCAGAGGATGCATACGAGAAGGTCATGTGGTCAGATGAGACCAAAAATAGAACTTTTTGGTATTAACTCCACTTGCCGTGTTTGGAGGAAGAAGGATGAGTACAACCCCAAGTACACCATCCCAACCATGAAGCATGATGGGGGAAACATCATACTTTGAGGGTGATTTTCTTCAAAGGGGACAGGACGACTGCACCGCATTGAAGGCAGATGGGGTCATGTATCGCAAGATTTTGGCCAACAACCTCCTTCCCTCAGTAAGAGCAGGAAAGATGAGTAGTGGCTGAGTCTTCCTGCATAACTCGAATGACCCGAAACACACAGCCAGGGCCACTCAGGCGTAGCTCTGTAAGAAACATTTCAAGGTCCTGCAGTGGCCTAGCCAGTCTCCAGACCTGAACCCAATAAAAAATCTTTGGAGGGAGCTAAAACTCAATGTTGTTCAGCGACAGCCCTGAAACTGAAAGATCTGGAGATCTGTATGGAGGAGTGGGCCAAAATCCCTACTGCAGTTTGTGCAAAGTTGATAAAGAACTACAGAAAAAGTCTGGCCTCAGTAATTGCAAACAAATGTTTCTCTACCAAATATTAAGTTCTATTTTTCTATTGTATCAAGAACTTTTTTTCATACAATAAAACGCAAATTAATTATGTAAAAATCATACAATGTGATTTTCAGGATTGTTTTTAAGATTCTGCCACTCACAGTTGAAGTGTACCTACGATAAAAATTACAGATCTCGCCATTCTTTCTAGGTGCGCAAAGTTGCAAAATCAACAGTGTTAGGGTCTGCGGAACGCACCTAATAGATATTGTAGAGAGGTGCGTTCGCAGCCCGGGGACCACCGTGCAGGCGAAGCCCGCTGCTAGCAAGATGGCGAAGGTAGCGAACTCTGTTATCCCGCAGATTCACTAAAATAAACACCGTAGCGCGCTGTGGCAGTTAGTGCGAACTCTGTTAATCCCCAGAGCCGCTAACGGGAATGCCACAGCGCTATATGGCGATAAGTACCGAACTCACTTAGCTTCAGTTAGCCGCAAAGTAAAATGCTAGGGCGCTGAACCAGCGTTATAAAGCGAACCCTGTTGCGTCACAGAGCCGCTGAGAAAAAGACTGTGTCCTGTTAGACTCACAGGGATACACAGATAACTGCTGTGCGGATAGCAGTCTGTGATCATGCAGTCAGAACACAAGCAACAATCTCCTCACCGGAGTAGCCGGTATTCTAATGGCGTTTTCAGCCGAGCCCTGAACATGTGAATACAATCTCCTCACCGGAGGTGCCGGTATTCTAGGGGCTTATTTCAGCCAGACCTAACCACATGCATACATGACCTCACTGGCACAAGCACGTAACAGATTTGATACTAGCGCATGGCGGCCCAGCCATGTCACCCTTTTATAGTAACAGCCACAGGACCTGCCAGAAAAAGGACCAATGAGAAACTGTTTCAAAACACATGTAGTTTCAGGACCTTCCTGGCGGACCAATAGGAGCTGCTGCAGTACATGAACATGTGACCCCTGATTTCCAATGAGAGATCTTACCCTGGGCATGCTCAGAAGGGGAAACGCAGGACTTCGTCCCAAAGCTCCAGCACTGGCTATAATAGAAGATCCAGGAGGAGCAGCAGCAAGTCTCTGCACAGTACTGGAATGGGCAAGACGCTGGGACCGACGTCTCTGCTGAGCAGGCTCCACTGCGGCCGGAGACGGATGGGGGACCGCAGTGGGAATGGCTCGAGATTACCCCTGTGCAGCATTGGGAACTCGATCCCTAACAAACAGTGTATCAAATACTTATTTTCCCCATTCTGCATCAACAGAACCACCATCGGTATTAGAATACATACCAAAACCCCTATCAGTACAGAAATACATCAGTACAGCAATACATCACCATCAATAAAAGAATACTTCACCAGAACCACCATCAATACAGGAATACATCACCAGGACCACCATCAGTACATGAATAAATCGCCACATGAATACATCATCATAACTATCAGTACATGAATACATAGTGCTTAGTACAGATGCTGTGAGTTGTTACCAGCCATTATCAGATTGCAGCCCATATGGGGTTAAGGTCAGGCGAATTTTTTCTGGCCAATCAAGCTCAGTGATACTGTTGTTTTTAAACCAGGTATTAGTACTTTTGGCAGTGTGGACAGGTGCCAAGTCCTGCAGGAGAATGAAATTTCCATCTCCAAAAAGCTTGTCGGCAGAGGGAGGCATGAAGTGCTCTAAAATTTCCAGATAGACAGCTGCGCTGACTTTGATCTGATAAAACACAGTGAACCTACACTAGCAGATGACATGACTCCTCAAACCATCACTGATTGTGGAAACTTCACACTAGACCTCTAGCAGCTTGGATTATTTGTCTCTCCACTCTTCCTCCAGACTCTGGGACCTTGATTTCCAAATAAAAAGCAAAATTTGGGACTTCTGGGAGGCGGAGCCAAGGAATGGCCGCTTTTTAGCAGAGCTCCCCGCTGGCCTATTATCATCTGTGGCCATCCCTCCGTTAGTGAGCGGAGAAACAGCTTTAATCAGCGGGGGGAGTGGGGAATACCTGGACAGGGGGCTCGTCTGTCGGGTCTGCCTATCCAGGCTCCTCGGGAGGCTCCAGGCGCAGGAGACGCTGTGCAGCGTGGTACAGGCCGCACAGGAGCTGTGAAGATAGAGGGACTTGAACAGATAAGAGGTCCAGAGATAACAAGCGACCAAACCCCCCCACCCCCTCCCCGGGAGAGAAAACAAACAGTGAAGCCCTGAAGATCTGGCCCTTATAGCATCTAGGGCCGGAGTTGGTGTGTGCAGTGGCAATAGGGGGAGGGCTAACTACAACAGACGCCATCTCCCTGCCACTTACAGTCCTCAGCAGCATCCCTGCACTACAGGCTGGTTGTGAGCTGCATTGTTTTAAGTTGCTGACCATCCTGTCAGAGGTGACAGAAGCAATAAAGTACTCAAGGTCTGTCTGATAGAGGATTAACCCCTGAGGCTCCACTACAGAGCTCTAATAAATCAGCCTAAGAAGTCACAAGGGGGTTACTTCTGAGACCAGACACAATACAGGACCTAGAGGACAGTTGATATTGACTTTATTAACCCTTTGGCAGCAGTGTAACCTGGTGAAGTCCTCACTCAGTGACACATTAATCTGTTTACAACTTAAGGTACTGCCACACTACACAATCCCGCTAGCGATCTCGTTAGCGTCGCATACTAATGAGATCGCTAGCGGGATTGTTTCTATATCGCTAGTAGCTACCTATTTTAGCGATGTCGTTAGGACGCTATCGCGGTTAGCGATCTCCTTAACGACTTTAGCGGTACAAAAGTACCGCTAAATCGCTAAAAAAGGTGCCACACTCAGCGATTAGATACTTACCAGCGGGGCGCCAGCGACGAAAATAGGGTCCGGAACGATTCCAGCGACGAGCGAGATCACAGCAGGAAGCTCGTCGCTGGCAGATGCCGCACACAACAACATCGCTAACGGGATCGCTAAATAGTGACTTTTTTAGCGATCCCGTTAGCGATGTTGTTTAGTGTGGCATACCCTTTAGAAGTTTATATTTGTCCTCTCTGACTTTCAAGGTTACTTAACCTCTATAAAAAAAGGTAAACAGCAAGAGACTAATATTCTATACGCTCCATATAGGAGTTACATGCTACATAGCAGATTCTAATGTAACGTTTCTTAACTGAGATATCACCACCTTCTATCTTCTCACCATTGTCGCTGGGTATGGATAAATTTGTGGGCAAACAAACTAAAGGAGGCCTGGCCTCTTCTCGAAACCAACAAGGCTCATCCTCGCCTAAATCTACCTCTGATACCAGTAGCGAGACTTCTCATTCAATAGCGGATGCCATCATGGAACGCCTTATGCCCGAAATAGAGTCTAGATTTGCCACTCTTCAAACCTCAATAGACTGTATAATATCACAAGATAATAGTCAGGGCACCCGCCTGGATGAGGCTGAACAACGTATCTCTGATTTGGAGGATGTTACCAGGGAAATGGCAGAACGTCTAGAGGGAAAAGAGAAAGTCGTCACAGAGCTTCAATCCAAAGTGGACGATTTAGAAAACTGATCTAGACGAAATAACTTGAAACTGATAGGACTACCTGAGTCCATACATCCCTCTGAATTGCTAAAATTAACATCTGAGTGGCTGCCGGGAGCCTTGGACATTCAACTAACATCCGGCTCAATGGCGGTTGAGAGAGCACATAGAGTAGGTCCTCAGAGGGGAAAAGACAATGACAGACCCAGACCGGTGATATTCAAGGTCCTTGACTTTCAAGACAAAATTCGTCTACTCACTGCTTACAGGAAGAAAGCGCACCTATCCTACGAAGGGTACAAAGTTCTGATGTTTCAGGACTATTCGGCTATGGTGACGACCAGACGCAAGGCCTTCAACCCGGTGTGTAAGTTGCTGGCTGACAAAAACATTATGTTCGGCATACAATATCCTGCGATACTGCGCTTCAATCTATCTGGGAAAAACTGGGCTTTCGACGACCTGGTGAAGGATCTGAAGGTTGTCCGGGATACTTCCCAGCCACCATGAGCAAGATTCAGAGTGACTTACTCAGTGACAATACCATGAATCATATAAGGTGATGTCAACTGACATCTGTTTGTTATGTTGTTTTTTGCTGTATTTTTACCTCTGCGTCTAACGTTGGGATGCGGGTTTAAGGGAAATGTTGAATATGGCACACAGTTACAAATTTTGTGGGAGGGGGAGGTTTTTTGGGGAGAGGGTCTCTGCATTCGACTTCAGGTAATCAATAGTGTTGAGCGATACGATACCGCAAGTATCGGGTATCGGCCGATATTAGCTGTTTCGGCCTTTCGATACTTAGTTCCGATATTTTCCATATATCGTATACCGGAATCGGAAGTTCCCATAATTCTTTGAGAGGCAATGTGATTTTAGTCAGCCAATGAGGAATCCTAAGAAGTGTGGGCACATCCTGTACTGCTGCGGTCATGTTAACTAATGGCATGGCTGTGATTGGATGCTGAAATGATGTCAGAATGCACTATAAAAGGCGCCGCCGCCATTTTAGCGTCACTGTGCTGTGAATTCAGTAAGGGACAGAACGCTGCTGTGCTGACTCTGAGGGACAGTTAGAGATTGCGATTTAGTGTACTGTGCTGTAGGCAGGCTAGCACCAACCGCTGTGTAAAGCTTCCTTTTGCCTGCAGTGTTGTTTTAACAGCTCTGCAAGGTGTGTGTGAGTGCAGGTGACGCTGCAGTTTGCTCTGCATGCAACGCTGTCTGTAGGCATCTGCACGTGTCACTCACAGACTCTTTTTTTTTTCTTCAGTGTAATTCTTGCTGCTCCATGCAATTTAACTATTAGTGTGACGCGCTTCCATCCGTATCCAATACATTGGTTGCAAACACTATAGAAGTAGACAAAGGAGTAGCCTTTCACAGATTGTGAACAGTTGTGTTTCAGTGTTCACTTCAGTCTGTTTTTTATTTTTTGAGTGCACATCACGCTCCAGTTACTTGTTCAAGCACTGCTGCTTGTACTCTGCTGAGCGTGTCTCAGTGCCTCATCCTTTTCATTTCTCTCCAATTGGTTCTGCTCCATTCCATTTAAAATAAATATAATCTATTAGTGTGACGCGCTTCCATCCGTATCCAATACATTGGTTGCAAACACTATAGAAGTAGACAAAGGAGTAGCCTTTCACAGATTGTGAACAGTTGTGTTTCAGTGTTCACTTCAGTCTGTGTTTTTTATTTTTTGAGTGCACATCACGCTCCAGTTACTTGTTCAAGCACTGCTGCTTGTACTCTGCTGAGCGTGTCTCAGTGCCTCATCCTTTTCATTTCTCTCCAATTGGTTCTGCTCCATTCCATTTAAAATAAATATAATCTATTAGTGTGACGCGCTTCCATCCGTATCCAATACATTGGTTGCAAACACTATAGAAGTAGACAAAGGAGTAGCCTTTCACAGATTGTGAACAGTTGTGTTTCAGTGTTCACTTCAGTCTGTGTTTTTTATTTTTTGAGTGCACATCACGCTCCAGTTACTTGTTCAAGCACTGCTGCTTGTACTCTGCTGAGCGTGTCTCAGTGCCTCATCCTTTTCATTTCTCTCCAATTGGTTCTGCTCCATTCCATTTAAAATAAATATAATCTATTAGTGTGACGCGCTTCCATCCATATCCAATACATTGGTTGCAAACACTATAGAAGTAGACAAAGGAGTAGCCTTTCACAGATTGTGAACAGTTGTGTTTCAGTGTTCACTTCAGTCTCTGCGTAATAACCACACTTAGGCCTTAAAACTTTTCTGACTTTCTTTATCAATCTACCAAGATGAAGAAGGCAGGGAGTAAGGCACGTGGTCGTGGCCGTGGAGTTTCAGCAAGGAGAGGACGTGGGGATTCTGTGGCTGCTGCCGCCCTCAGTGACACAGCATCCACCAGTTTTACCCATGAGCGTTCCTTTATGCGCACTTTGGTAGGAGCTCTGCGTGCCCCCCTGCTGCGGGAAGAACAAATTGAAGCCGTTGTTGGTTGGATGGCAGCCAATGCATCGACTTCAATTCCTTCCACCTCCTCTCAGGAACACAACACTGTTGAGCAACCATCTGTCTGTTCACCGCCTGTCAAATTGCCCAGGCAGTCAGAGAGTTCTGTACAGGAGCCAGCTGAGTCTCTGCTTCTGTTCTCAGAATCTGTTGGCTCGCAAACACGGGCACAGGCAAGCAGCATTCTGCAATTTGAAGAAGAGGGAGTATGCAGTGATGCGCAACAGCTGTGTCTCTCTCAATCTGAAGAGGCGGGTGAGCCAGTGCCGATGGACAGCACACCGCAGAACGCATCTTATGATGATGATGAGACTCAGGTGCCAGGTTTTGTGGAGCATGGTGCTGCCCAGACCATCCAACAGCAGCAGGTGTTGGAAGAGGGTAGTGGAGATGATGAAGTCCGAGACCCAACATGGCGTGAGCAACAGGAAGGTGGTGGGAGCAGCTCTGAGGAAGAGATTGTCCCAACGGTACAAAGAGGAGGGAGAGGTAGGCTGCAGACTCGCTTGCCTGTAGCCTCCAGTTTGGCACCTGTTGGGAGCAGTTCTTTTAGAAATGTCAAAATTGGCGCTCCCATGACTTGCACTGCGTGGTCCTTTTTTGACAGACTTGTAGATGATATTTGCTATGTTCAATGCAAGCTGTGTAAGCAAAAAGTTAAAAGAGGTAAAATATCAGTAACCTGAATACCACAAATATGTGGAAACATGTACGGACAAAGCACGTATCTGAGTTACAAAGACACACTGGAGATGTAGGCCAACCTACAGCAGCACCTACATCTTCAGGTCGTGTTGGAGCTTCTACCTCCAGCTCACACACCTGGTTCGGCTTCCTCACAGGATCTCCATGGAAGAACCTCGGTCACTGTTGTCCATAAACAAACTGTTATTCCACCCACAGCAGCAAGTTCACAGTCATCGTCACACTCCCAGACCACAAAACAGCCATCGGTACCACAGGCATGGGATAAAAGACGGCCATACTCGGCAAACCATCCACGAGCACAGGCTCTGAATGCTGGCATTGCAAAACTCCTGTCCCTTGAAATGCTGTCATTCAGGCTGGTGGAGACTGACAGTTTCAGGAACTTTATGGCATTGGCAGTCCCACAATATAATGTGCCAAGCCGATTTTATTTCAGCAGGCAAGCCGTCCCTGCTCTGCAAAAACATGTCGAGGGAAACATTAAACATGCGCTACTAAACGCCGTCAGTAGCAGGGTCCACCTGACCACCGATGCGTGGACCAGTACCCATGGCCAGGGACGATACCTTTCCCTCACTGCCCATTGGGTCAATGTTGTGGAGCCGGGTACAGATCTTGCCAGTGGCGCTGTACGTGTTCTGCCAACTCCAAGGATTGCAGGAATCCAGTCTGTACACATTGATTCCTCCTCCTACTCCAGTTCCTCAGAATCATCGCTGCACGAGCCGTCACGGTATACCTCCACATGGACCCGTGAACGCTTACCTGTTGCGACCGATATGAGCACAGCCGTGGCCAAACGTCAACAGGCCGTCCTGAAATTAATTTCAATGGGGAATCGAAGCCACACAGCGCAGGAGCTCTGGGATGCCATCAAGCAGGAGAGCGACGTGTTGTTTTTGTCAGCTAATCTCCAGCCAGGCTTGGTAGTGTGTGACAA
The DNA here is from genome assembly GCA_033576555.1 of Oophaga sylvatica. NCBI lineage: Eukaryota > Metazoa > Chordata > Amphibia > Anura > Dendrobatidae > Oophaga > Oophaga sylvatica. Next base: position 23,781 of record JARQOD010004538.1, read on the forward strand.
TGGCCGAAATCTGGTGGCAGCTCTGGGCCTTGGCAACCTCACTCACATACCATGTCTGGCACATGTGCTCAACTTGGTCGTGCAGAGTTTTTTGAGGGACTATCCGGATCTTGATGCACTGCTGCACAAGGTCCGCCTAGAGTGCGCTCACTTGCGACGTTCCAGCATGGCCAGATCGCGCATTGCAGCTCTGCAAGTCAGATTTCGCCTTCCTGAACATCGCATCATATGTGACGTACCCACCAGGTGGAATTCCACGTTACATACACTACCGGTCAAAAGTTTAGGGTCACTTAGAAATTTCCTTATTTTTGAAAGAAAAGCAGTTTTTTTCCAATGAAGCTAACATTAAATGATTCAGAAATACACTCTATACAGTGTTAATGTGGTAAATGACTATTCTAGCGGCAAACGTCTAGTTTGTAATGCAATATCTTCATAGGTGTATAGAGGCCCATTTCCAACAACCATCACTCCAGTGTACTTATGGTATTTTGTGTTCGCTAACTGTGTAAGAAGGCTAATAGATGGTTAAAATACCCTTTAAAACCCTTGTGCAAGTATGTTAACATAGCTGAAAACCGTTTGGTTGATTAGAGAAGCTATAAACCTGACCTTCCTTTGAGCTTGTTGACAATCTGGAGCATTACATTTGTTGGTTCCATTAAACTCTCAAAATGGCCAAAAAAAAAGAACTTTCTTGTGAAACTCGACAGTCTATTCTTGTTCTTAGAAATGAAGGCTATTCCATGCGAAAAATTACCAAGAAACTGAAGAATTCATACAATGGTGTGTAGTACTCCCTTTAGAGGAGTGCACAAACAAGCTCTAACCAGAGAAGAAAGACAAGTGGGAGGCCCCGCTGCACAACTGAGCAACAAGACAAGTACATTAGAGTCTTTAGTTTGAAAAATTGACGCCTCACAGGTCCTCAACTGGCAGCTTCATTAAACAGTACACATTAAATGCCAGTGTCAACATCTACAGTGAAGAGGCGATTTGGGGATGCTGGCTTTCAGGGCAGATTGGCAAAACAAAAGCCATATTTAAGACTGGCTTAAATGAAAGGAAAAGATTAATATGGGCAAAAGAACACAGACATTGGACAGAGGAATATTGGCTTTTGTTTTGCCAATCTGCCCTGAAGGCCAGCATCCCCAAATCGCCTCTTCACTGTAGATGTTGACACTGGCGTTTAATGTGTACTGTTTAATGAAGCTGCCAGTTGAGGACCTGTGAGGCGTCAATTTTTCAAACTAAAGACTCTAATGTACTTGTCTTGTTGCTCAGTTGTGCAGCGGGGCCTCCCACTTGTCTTTCTTCTCTGGTTAGAGCTTGTTTGTGCACTCCTCTAAAGGGAGTACTACACACCATTGTATGAATTCTTCAGTTTCTTGGTAATTTTTCGCATGGAATAGCCTTCATTTCTAAGAACAAGAATAGACTGTCGAGTTTCACAAGAAAGTTCTTTTTTTTTTGGCCATTTTGAGAGTTTAATTGAACCAACAAATGTAATGCTCCAGATTGTCAACAAGCTCAAAGGAAGGTCAGGTTTATAGCTTCTCTAATCAACCAAACGGTTTTCAGCTGTGTTAACATACTTGCACAAGGGTTTTAAAGGGTATTTTAACCATCTATTAGCCGTCTTACACAGTTAGCGAACACAAAATACCATAAGTACACTGGAGTGATGGTTGTTGGAAATGGGCCTCTATACACCTATGAAGATATTGCATTACAAACTAGACATTTGCCGCTAGAATAGTCATTTACCACATTAACACTGTATAGAGTGTATTTCTGAATCATTTAATGTTAGCTTCATTGGAAAAAAACTGATTTTCTTTCAAAAATAAGGAAATTTCTAAGTGACCCTAAACTTTTGACCGGTAGTGTATGTTGGAGCAGTCGTGTGAGCAGCAGCCAGCAGTAATGGAGTATCAGCTGCAACAGGCGCAATCAACTCGCAATTTGCGCCGTTCACACTTCACCACTACTGAGTGGGCCTCTATGAAGGACATCTGCGACGTTTTGCGTGCGTTTAATGTCTCAACGCGGATGGCGAGTGCAGATGATGCACTAGTCAGCATGACTGTCCCCCTTATCTGCCTGCTTCAGAAATCACTGAAAGCACTAAAGGAAGAGGTTTTGGAAGAGGTGGAGGATGAGGAGTCACAAATTCAATTACCTTCAGGACAGTCAGCGCAACGTGGTTCCTCACAAAGGGCTGGGCAGGGCTCACTTTGTGAGGAGGATGAGGAGGAGGAGTCAATGGAGGAGGAAGAAATCCCTACAGAGGGAGGTACACAACGCTCTAGTCAGTATGTAGAGTGAGGGTGGGGTGATGCAGAGGAGGCAGAGATGACGCCTCTTCCAGAGGACAGCCTTTGTTGGCCAGTTGGGAGTCTGCAGCACATGGTTGATTTCATGCTTCAGTGCCTGAGAAACGACCGCCGCATCGCCCACATTCTCACCACGTCAGATTATTGGGTGTACACCCTCCTAGACCCTCGCTACCGGGACAACTTACAAACCCTCATCACACCGGTGAACCGGGACCGTAAAATGCAGGAGTACCAAGACACACTGGTGCAATCCATATTGTTGTACATTCCAGCCGAGAGAGCTGCTGCTGCTGCTACTGCTTTACAAAGCAGCTCTGTGCGTCGAGGCAGTGTAGACACCTCTACAACAAGAGGGAGCAGAAGCAGCGCCTCTGCACAGGGCAAGAGCTGTATGTTAGAAATGTGGCAAAGTTTTGTGACAGCGCCAGCAAGGTCTACACCATCCGAGACGGCTCCAGTCACCAGGAAGAAACGTTTCCGTAAGATGGTGACAGACTACTTGGCTTTCCCTCTAAGTGTACTCCCAGATGCCTCTTCCCCTTTCAAATTTTGGGTCTCTAAGTTGGATATATGGCCAGAGCTTAGCCAGTATGCATTGGAGGTGCTGGCTTGCCCTGCTGCCAGTGTATTATCTGAGCGCGTCTTTAGTGCTGCAGGTGGTGTAGTAACAGACCGTCGCATGCAACTATCCTCAGAGAATGTAGACCGGCTTACTTTTCTGAAAATGAACAAGGCATGGATCTCACCTGAATTTGCCTGTCCGTTTTCAGATTAAATAACTGTTTGGCAACGTTTTCCATGTCTCCTGTTATGTTCATCTTTCTACCACCTGAACTCTACTCCCTGGGCTACAACACCGCCATTTGTTGCTCGTAAGTAATTGGCAGGGGTACTGACTCCTGGCCAGCCTGGTTACAGCACGACAGCTGTTTCCTGGCAGTGTGAACGTCAATTATCCTCCAATAAGTTGTGCTGTCGTGTTGCATTCGGGTTAGCCGACTCTATGGTGCCTGCAGTTTAGGTGATTCCTATGTGTGCTGTGGGATATGTAAATAAAGGCTGTTTCCATTGTGACAATAGGACAAGCACCCACTGTAGGACTGTGTGATTCGGTAACTGCGGACGGCTTGCGTCCTGTCAACTTACATTTTCATGGGTGCGTTCTGCTACCCGTCCGGGGTCCAGTACCGTCAACTGGTTCTCCCCAGTGCCTTTGGCCTAGGTGCCTCCATCTCCGTATCCGAGTTCCACCAACGTCTGCTGGTCCTTGGTAGTGCTTTGGAGCACAGGTACCTCCTGCTTAGTAACCGTGTCACAGTAACGTCAGCTGGTACTCGGTTGTGACATTGCCTCTTTTCCTTCTGCTGCCCCTCCGGGTTCCAGCACAGTCAGCTGGTTCTCGTTACTTCCATTGTCTCTTGCTCCATCTGATACCCGTCAGGGTTCCAGTAACGTCAGCTGGTTCTCGGAAATTAGACGACCTTAAAGACCACCCAGAAGAAGATGACGACAACAAGGACGACGAGCATGAAGCCAACCAGCCTGAACACCATCACAAAGAAAAAATAAAAGATTACCCAGAAGAAGATCACCAACAGGACAAAGAAGGTTAAGACAAACTACAAGATACAGAACAAGAGACAGAAGAACAATAAGCAGAAGATCAAAAAGCAGAAGAACATGAAGTATAAGACCAAAATGAAGAGCAAAATATATGCTCTAAATTCTAAGCAGAAGAAGACTAAGCAGTGTATGGGGGTGAGTCCGTTCCTCCTCGTGGTGCCCCTGGAAAATGCCTGCTGCTGCAGGCTAAACTGAACACGGACAAATACTGTTGTAATTTAAATCTTTTGTGACAGCAAGAACGGAAGGATGAACAATTCATACTTTTACAGATTACAAGTACAGGAATCTCTGTCACAAATAAGAATATGATGAAGAAGATGAAGAGGAAGAAGATGAAGAATTTGAATATGAAGAAGATTAATTAGTGTAGCCTTCCGGGGGGGGGGTTTAGCTCTAGGATCGCTGTCTGGGTAGACAGAATGGCACGGAAACAGTTCATTCAGACAGCAGTTTGGTGAAAACATATCCCCTCCCTCTTCTCCAGACCGGAGGGCTGGTCATCCAGACCGGAGGGCTGGTCAACAATCCAACAGAGACAGTGAACTCTGGACCAGTCATGGCCCTCATCAGCTTCATCCTCACCACTGTCATAGCCAACATCAGTTTTCTCTTCATCTGAAGCATCCGCACTACCCTGTACCCTCCCAGGCCTATACTCTCTGCGGGCCTCGGGTATCCTGCACGGTTTCATCTTGACTTTAGTGCCAGCCTCAGTCTCGGTATAGTGGCTCACCAGATAAGTACGACCAGGCACGTCAGAACAGCTCTGCTGATTCTTCCTCAGAAACTTTCGTACCTCCTGTTTTTGGGGCACTGACCCTGTGTCACCAACTGTCACAGGAGGTATAGGGGTTTTCTCTAATTCCCCCTGAACTTTCTTTAGCACATCTACTTTCTTAAATATCAGTTGATTCATAAATTCTACCTCACAGAACCCAAGCGCCTCTGTCATGGTCTCTGACCATTCCGAGCCACACTGTTCAAACGATTGGCACTGTAGAGGGAGCTGATCGTTTTTCTTGGTCGGTACACATAATTTATCCTCTTCTGGTACAGGCTCACTTTGCATAAGACTCAGAGCTCTTACTTCTTTCTCCAGGAGATCCTCATGGCTACGCATCTTCTCCTGTAGTTGTTGGACGTCCTTTACGTCTTCGGCCCTTTCTTCAGGCTCTTCTGGTAGGACATGCTCAGAAGCCCTACCATCAGTCTTCTTTTCCACCACGTTCTGCATCCCATCTGAGCTCCCGTGTATCTGCAGCGGCAACGGAGCGACACATCGCCCCTCCCACTCACTGGGACGTGGTTCAAGTGTAGACTTCATGAAAATGCGCCTGAGCTCACCAAGGCCAACCCGAGGTCTCAAAATCTCATCTTGGGATTTATCCAGATCCTTTGGGTCGCTCGGGAACTCCGATGGCGCACCGGGCGCCGAACTTCCGGCCCGAGCTTCGCGAGTCGCAGCCACGGATCCGGACAGTACACCGTCCACGCCGCTGTCTCCAGCAGAAACATATTCCGGGGCAGAGTCATTCCCCACATCTTCAGTCTTGTTCCTCACAGCTTCACTTGAGACATCAGCCTCTGGTGAGGCACCTGGCCTGGTGTCCACCACTTCCATGGCTTTCTCCACCTCTGCAGCATCACCTTCCGAGTCCTTGGCCTGATGCAGATCCACACCATACATTGATAACTTCTCATTTTCAACAGCATCCACTTGTGCTGTGTTCAGTTTCAGAGTCCTGTCTTTCACCTTAGTCTTCGCCAGGGAACCGGCCAACGGTACAACATCTTCAGATGCCATCCTCCGTCCGACTGCAAGGTCAGCCTCAGCCTTCCTCTCAGGACTCTCAATCTCCTCTGCTACCATGCCTTCCTCACTTGCACTGGTTGCTTTATTGTCATCAGATGACTCACTATCACCACCACTATCCCTGTCTGACCCCCTTTTCTCAGCCACATCTGGCTCACTTCCAGGGTTAGACACTTCATTTTCATTCACATCCGGCTCACTGTCAGGGTTATACAATTCATTCTCATTCACATCTTGATCTGGAACCTTAGTTAACATGTCATCCACAACATTAACTTCACCATCTGGTCCCTGGTTTCCCTCAGGTGGTCCCTCAAGTATGTGACTATGTGACAACCCCAGCACTATACTTCCATATAGCTCAGGTACTAGGAGCTGGCTCACGACCTCTCCCTGGACTTCAGTGTCCCTATACAATAGGTTATTGTTCATGGCAGCATGAGGAAACCTCTCCTCAGAGCCAGGCTCTTGGGGAACCTCATTCAGAACAATTACATTTTCCTGTGCCGTTTTAAGAGTGGGGTCTCGCACCGGCTCACTCCCAAAATTGTCACAGGAGCCAGGCAGGTCAGGGACACTCGGTTCCCGAGAACCACCATCCTCGCCTCCCAACATCACCTGCAAAGAAATGTCATCTTTATCACGGTCATCATCAGTATCATCACTATTATGATTAGCATTATCATCATTATCAATATCAGCATCCTCATCATGGTCATCATCATTATCATGATCATCATTATCATTATCAATATTATCATGGTCATCATCATTATCACATAAGTTTAACGGCCCACTAGCATTGTGTTCCGCCCCTCGGGACTGCGCACCCTCAGTAGGAGCTTCATCACACTGTCCATCAGAAACATTTTTCCCCCAGAGATCCTTAGACCGGGGAAAGTCACCACCCAATATAACGGGGTGCACCAGGGTCTTCACTACCCCCACTTCATATGAAACCTCCCCGAGTTTGGGGACCAAGTCCACGGCAGTCTCTGGGTAGACTTTGGTGTCTTCATGGATGTACACCACACTCAGGTGCTTATCAGGGATGAAGTCCCTATCACTCAGGCTGTCACATATGGAAGTCACTGGACTCTCTGAGTCCAAGAGGGCCTGTGCTGGGCAGTCATTTACAACCACCGGGGACCCCTGTGGTCCAGTCTCTTCGGCTGAGGTGGACACACACACAGGTTCTGCGCAGAGAGAGAGGGATCTGCCAACATCACAACACATAGGCTCCCCCTCTATTGGACAGTTGGCTGCAATTTCACGCCAGCTCCAACACTGTCCATCACACTCTCCCACCCACATGTCCCCTCGGGCCTGAACCCGCTTATCAGCATACCCCATGTCCCCAACAGCTGGAACGCTCTTACCGCGAGAGTTCAGCGTCCGGGAACTCTGAAGTGACGACCTCTCAGACGGCTGTACCTCAGGAGGACGTGCTTGGGTGTAGCGGTCCACTATCACCTTTTCAACTCCATAATCAAGCCTGCTGACTGCAGACTCCCAACTGTATCTCCAGTCATGAACTCCCCTGGCACGGGCTGTCACCGTAACACCCAGCCGGGTAAGAATCGCCGCTTTCAACTTGGCATAGTCTTCGCTGTCCTGCTTGCTCAGGTCAGCCCAGACTTTTTGGGGTTCCCCAATCAGATAGGGTACGACCGCCATGGCCCATTCAGATAGTGGCAGATTCTCCTTCTCTGCCAGTCTCTCAAACCTAGTAAGATATACCTCCACATCATCACGAGGTGTCATTTTTCTCAAGGACCGTCTTACCGCCTTCTTTATAGCGGACAACGCCGGTGCCTTCACAACATTACTTCGGGACGCGGCACCGAAATCCTTTTTTGGTGCTGTCATCTGCTCAACAAATAACCGGTTATTCTCCTGCTGCTGCAGGAATTGCTGCTGGGCCTGCTGCATGCGCTGCTGGTGCTGCAGGCGCTGCTGCTCCATGCTCTGCTGCATGCTTCGCTGGGCCTGCACCAGGTACTCAATGAGCTCCTCCATACTGCCGGACTCATCTGTCTCAACCACAGCAGTCTTATGTTGCACATTAACTTGCGCCATTTGTTCAAACAGCGCCTCCATGCTGTCATCCATGCTGTCAGACTTCTCTGTCTTCACAACTGTAGTCTTCACTCAAGACATACACACTACACAGCTTTTTTTTTTTTTTTCCACAGAAAAATTCAGCCTTGCTGTGCAAACACTTTTTTTTTTTTCCTTTGCAAAGTCTATTAGGGCTACTGTCTCTTTAAGACTGCTCCACAAACTTTTCTTTTGCTGCTGCACATTCCACAGTCATTTTCACAACAAGTTCAGCTTTGCTGTGCATACATTTTCTCTCTGCAGACCCTATCAGGGCCACTGTCTCTCCAAGACTGCTCCAAACAGACGTTTCTGCTGACACACTTTTTGGCCGCAACCAGTTTTATTAAAGTCCACAGCACACAGATAAAAACAAAGCATAAACAAAAGACCTGGGCTTGTCTAGCCTCTAATTACACTTAGATAGATGGCCCTCTCTATCCGGGACCCAGACTCTACCAGTCTGTGCCCAAAACAACACATATGATATATGTTACCAGTATGGAGTTTCACAGACACTCCTCCTTGTGTCTGAAGGCACCTTTGAGAGAGATCCACTCCTATTCAGCCGCTATTCACACGGACCCGCACCGAGACCACTTCTGTGTCCGGGGTCCTTCCTGCACCCAGACTGAGATAGCTCACACTCCTCTGGAGACTGCTTCCTTGTGCCAGGACACCCCCCTGTGTCCGGGCTAAAGACAGCTCCCACACTCTTGGAGACACCTTCTGTGCCTGGACCCCTTGTCCAGACTGAATGAGCTCTCTGACTGTGCTCCCAAGCACCTACTTCTGGCTTCCTAATCAACACCTGAGTGGATTCAGGTCTGAGCTGCAAGCGTGTACTGAATGGCAGGTGTAGTGACCTTTCTTTACCACCAGGTTTACAAAGCCACACATTTCGCTCATACCAGTCAGCAAGGTACTTAGGTGAAATATACACCTCATTCACCACATATTCCTTCACTGTCTCACATTAGTTTAATAATAACAATATGAGTAATGTAAACAAAAACATGAATAGCAAGAAGTTTAAGAAGAAGATTAAGAAGGTGAAGATGAAGAATAATTTGATGAGAAAGATGATGCTGCTGAAGATTATGAAGGAGAAAGTGTGGCACTGGCAAAAGTTAAAAAGGTGAAGAGCATGGAAGTTGTGAAACATACATATTTGCCAAAATAGAAAAAAGGTTAACAACATTGTCAATTTGTTAGTCAATCCAAACGTATTTAAAAAAAAAAAATATATTAATGCTATTCCAATGCATTGGGTTAAACATGTATGCCTTTATTGTCTCCTCAACCTCCCCCAATACATTCTACATTAGTCTTTGTTGTTTTCCTTCATGTACAATTAACCAACAAGGCAAGAATGGTTTTTTTTAATGTCGATATTTGGTTCCCATAGACTTACATGGGACTTCCGGTATCGGAATCGGATATCGATGATATTTAGTGATATCGGCGATACCATTCCGATCCGATATTTTTAGATATCGAGCAGTATCGCTCAACACTAGTAATCAATAATCCAGGGATTCTAATGCCTACTCGCTGGGATGGACAGGGATCCTATTATTATGTAACGGTTATATCTTATCATATTTCCCACACTGGAGTGGGTTAATGGTAGATATCAACAGGAAAAAATGTCCACTATGACATCTCTCCTTTGGTGTTCCTGGAATGTCAATGGCCTAAATTCCCCGGTCAAAAGGAAAAAAAATTTAAATTATGTGCATCGAGAAAATTTTCATATTGTACTTTTGCAGGAGACACACTGGGTGAAGGGCAACCACCCGGTGTTTTCTAGCAAAAAATTTATGTTATGTGCAGAAGCTTCTTTTACTAAAAAACAGAGGGGTGTTGCTATTATGATAAACAGGAATATTGGCCATGAGATAGTGGATGTGTTAGAAGATCCTTCAGGGAGGTTTGTCTGCGTTAAGCTGGTTATAGAGGGGACAACCTACAGTGTAATTAATATTTATGCGCCAAATTCGTCGGATCCGCTCTTTCGGGCTAATGTGCTCCCATATGATTGTGGGTGGCGATTTTAATGAGGTGCATGACATCGAGATGGATAGCTCTAATTCTCAATCTCCTCATATACCTACGCAGGGGAGACTAATACAATCTTTTTTAGATCACATGGGATTTTTGGATGTTTGGAGAGTGCAACACCCTGTTGAGAGAGATTACTCTCACTATTCACATGTTCATAATTCTCATGCTAGAATTGACTACTGGTTGCTGGGTCACCCACTCATGCCAAGAATCACACATACCAAAATTCTGGACGTGCACATCTCAGATCATGCACCGATAACGTTCAGCCTAAAACTAACTAACCCAATCTATTTTCATAGGAAATGGAGGTTCCCGTCATACCTATATCACTCAGATTATTTTAAAAAATTCATACAATTCTCATGGGATACGTACAAATCTGATAACCAAATACATTGTGAAACACCAATTCTTTTCTGGGATACCTCTAAAGCAGTGTTGAGAGGGCAAATAATTGCATATATATGTCATTAAAAAAAACAGTTGCAGGAGTGGACCCCTCACGAAAAAACAATATATCGAGGCAAAGGAATTGGCAGATGCAAAAGCTCATGAATGGGCCACTTATAGTATTGATCTCCAAAAGCACAATTTTTTTAAATGGGGCAATAAACCTGGCAAATTACTTGCGTCTCTTACTAGACCATACAGAAAGGCCACAAGGATTCACAAAATTCGGACCAAAGAGGGCAGAGTGTTGACAGAATGAGGAGATTGTAGAGGAATTTAGATCATTTTTTGGTTTCCCTGTACAAAGCGGAGAAGAGAGAGGGGGACGATATTCTAAACTTTATGCAAACGGAGGTGGCACCTTTACTAACAGAGGAACACAGGGAAATCCTTAATGCTCCTATATCCCCTTCAGAAGTCATCCAAACTATCAGCTCCTTGAAGCTCTCTAAATCTCCTGGCCCTGATGGGTATAATAATGAATTTTACAAAATATTGGGAGGCAGTATAGGGACACATCTTTGTGAAGTCTTTAATCAGTTGGTTCGATCGGGGCAGCTCCCGGACCGTTTCAATGAAGCAGACATAATAGTGCTCCCCAAACCGGGCAAAGATCCTTCACTAGTGGAAGGATATAGACCAATCTCGCTTTTAAACTCCGACTTTAAAATTTTTACTAAAATACTAGCGAATAGAGTGCAAAAAATACTCCCCAACCTGATATTGCCTCAACAAATTGGGTTTGTCCACGGTAAATCCATAACATACAACATACGGACGGCTTTGGGAGCTATCTCTTATGGAAAATCTCATGGTTGCTCAGAGTCTATTGTGGTCAGCCTGGATGCTGACAAAGCGTTTGACAGGGTTGCATGGGACTATCTCCTTGACATCCTGGAGTTTAGAAACTTTGGTCCATGGTTTTGTGAGGCAATAAAGTTGTTATATAAAAACCCGGTGTCCAGGCTGGCCATAAATGGTATACTCTCTTCCACATTTGAAATCCAGAGAGGAACGCGTCAGGGCTGCCCCTTATTGCCCTTACTTTTTAACCTCCTTGCTTTAGATCCTTTACTTAGAACTCTCCAAAATTCTTCAATATACAGGGGCATAGAGGTAGGCTCCACCTCACTTAAAATTGCGGCATTTGCCGACGATATACTCCTATTCATCTCCAATCCCAATGCGGCAATACCAGTTATCATGGAAGCCCTAAATCATTTTGGCAAATGCTCAGGCTTTAAAATAAATTATAATAAATCAGAGGCCCTGGCTCTGTTTGAGCAAGGGAAATTAAATAACTCGACACTTCCTTTCCAATGGAGCACATCATCTATCAAATATTTGGGTGTCCATCTCCCGGCTGATTTGGCGTCCTTATACCACATTAATATTAGACCCCTAATTACGTCCATATTTAACCTTCTAAACTCCTGGAAACACTTTACTTTGTCTTTTTCCAGACGATGTCATTTAATTAAGATGATTTTTCCAAAACTATTGTATATTTTCCAAACACTACCTATTTTGTTGACACGAGCTGATTTTAAAACTCTAAACACTGCTTTTAGGAATTTTATTTGGGGGAGACAAAAAGCATACACGCATAGGTCTAATCAAACTACAAGCCCCAAAGGAGGAGGGAGGCATCAATTTCCCAGACATTGCAAAGTACAATCTAGCAGCAAATCTCAGATACACCATTGATTGACTAAGAGGTAGCTCACATTTCGCAAACATACTTTTAGACCAACAATTAAGTCCTCAGGTCTCCTTACCAGCATTACTACATATGGCCAACGATGACCTTATTGCAGACATAAGAAACCACCCCACCTTATGGCAAACTATATAGATGTGGAGGAAATGCAGGAGACTATGTCATTTGAGAAGCGATGTCTCTCCGTTTGTGCCCTTTCTGGGTAACCTGGGATTTATGGGAGGTAAACCACCCTTATCTTACATTGAGCTAGCTGGGCAGGGTTGCATCTTGGCAGCTGACCTATTAGATGATAGATTCTCCATGATTGCATTTGACATAGCAGCAAAAAAGTTTCCCAACATTTGTAAACAAGCCCTTCCTTTTTCTTCAAGCAAGGAGCTTAACTTTGAAAGGCATAGCTACTAGGGGTGGAGAAAGAGGGAGGAACTCTTTGGATGGCTTCCTTAGGACCGCCAGATTGCAGATAGCCTCAACAAGAAGTATTTACACACTGTTGCGTAAGCAATGGTCATGGGAGGGCAAAAAGACAGGTCCAGCACGATGGGTTAATGATATATAGAACATCACAGTCTTAGATGCCACTTTGATGCAACGGACAGTGATCCCCTCCAGCAGTTATGCAGACATGTCTTTATTACTCCTTCATAGAGCTTATATTACCCCACACATTAAAGGCACTGCCACACTTAGCGATCGCACTAGCGATCACGACAACGACTTAACCTGGCGAGATCGCTAGTGCGATTGCTAGTTAGATTCCAAACACAACTCATCAGCGATCTGTGATTCCAAACACAACTCATCAGCGATCTGTATAACGACCTATGCGGTCGTTGGGAAAACCTAGTCCCACCTGCGACGCTGGTGAAGTCGTTCATAAAGGGTGTCACACTCAGCGATTCAGGCTCACCAGCGGGACTCCAACGACCAAAAAACGGCTCAGAACGTTCATAAGCGATCAGCGACATCTCAGCAGGGGCCACTGTTATGAATGTTTTAGAAATGAATTCTGAGCAGAAGCTCCCTCTGGTGGTTACAAACAGTACTGAACCATTCAATGAGGATTGGCAATCAGGAATTACAGACTGGCTGGATATAAGGGAGGTTTCCCCCCATCATGGTTGCCGGTGATCAATTGTTCCTGTCTTAACATTGTTTCCTGGTTCACTTGGAAGCTTGCTGAGTCTTGCCTCTTCTCCTGCTCTCAGATAAGATATTTTCTGTTTTTTGTTTTTGTGCTTGCCATTTGCATTTTTCTCTGCATTTCTGTGAGGTTGGCCAGGTTTCCCTCCCGGGGGGCTTGGGCCCCTCTTGGTTCCTCTGGAGCTACTGTTGTTTGTTCATTTGCCTTTTACAATTTTTTCAGTGGCTGCGGCTGAGTTTTGTTACACCAGAGAACTAATTTAGGTGGTAGAGGTCGTGTGATCTCAGGTGTTTTTGCAATTAGTAGCGTTGGCTTTTTTTAGGGTTATTTGGATTGCAGTAAGTATCCTTCCTGTCCGTTTCTATCTAGGCAGATGGGGCCCCAACGTTTGCTCATACTATTTTCTGTCTGTGTCTGTATTTCCTCTTGTCTAACCGCCATTACATGTTTGGGGGCTTCCTATGTTCTTTGGGGATCTGCTCCGGGGCAGATAGCTTTCCTCTTTCTATCTTTAGGTGTAGTTGTCCTCTCAGGCTGTGACGAGGCGTCTAGGACCAACGTAGGAACGCTCCACGGCTGCCTTTAGTTGTCGTGGTTAGTCAGGGTACTGCAATCCAGTAGATTCCAACCTCTCTGGTGTTGTAATGTATGTAGTACAGTTCATATAGCGTCTTGTGCTTGGGTGCGATGAAAATACATGAGACACAGGTTTGATATAGAAAGTCTTGTATTACTTCATACAAGTTGGCAAAAATAGTCACACAGTTTGCAGACACAGAAGCAGGAGACACAGCAGGCCAGAGTAATCTAAGCTCAGCAATCACTCTCCACAACAGGTTCAGGATCTTCTTCTCTGTTACCGTAAGTCCATGCAAACGTGGGTCTTTCAAAGAGCAGGGTTCAGAGTCCACAAGTGCTTCAGAGTTCCTCAGTAGGAATAGCTGGAGTACAAGGTCCAAGGCTTTAGGAGTCAGGTCACAGGTTCACTGCAGGCTAGATTCTGAAGCACTGATTGCTCAGCTGTGGCTGCTTAAGAAGCAAAAGGAGAGAATCAGGGCGGGAACATGCAAGCTGGAAACTCCATTTTGACTGAGGGCAAGATAGCTGCAGCAAGACAGAAAGTAAAATGGCTGACGAACAAACTGAGTTTCAGGAACATGTACACAGAACCTTACATTACTCCCCCCTTAGGGACAACCTCCGGATGACCTCAGGCCAGGCTTGTGTGGGTACCTCTGATGAAACTGACGGAGCAAGCGAGGAGCATTAACGTTATTGACTGGTTCCCATGAGTTGTCCTCCACTGGGTAGCCCTGCCATTTAATCAGATATTGTAACTGATTTCTATACAACCTGGAATCTAAAATCCTTTCCACCACAAATTCTTCCTGACCATCGACTAGCACTGGGTCAGGGCAAGGAGAAGAACGTCCAGGAAACGTATTGGGTGTCGCAGCCTTTAGTAGGGATACATGAAAGACAGGGTGAATTCTCATAGTTCTGGGCAGTTGAAGACGACAAGCAACGGCACTTATAATTTTACTGATTTTATAGGGTCCAATGTACTTATGTCCCAACTTAGACGATGGAATCCTTAACTTAAGATTTCTGGTTGACAGCCAGACCAAGTCTCCTACCTTGAAAGCTGGTGCAGGTTTACGAAATTTATCTGCTGCTTTCTTGTACCTTTCCTGAGCCGATTCCAGATTCTCCTTTAGAAGATCCATATTCTTCTGTAAAGACGTGATTCTTTCAGCCACTGCTGGTAAAGGCGTTTCTATGGGAAATCGTGGTAGAATGTTAGGATGATAACCTAGATTAGAGTAAAAAGGAGACTGCTTAGTGGAGGCACTCTGAGAGTTGTTATACGAGAACTCAGCTAATGGAAGTAGATCCACCCAATCATCCTGTAGGTGGCAGATAAAGCAGCGGAGATACTGCTCCAGGGTTTGATTGGTTCGTTCGGTCTGTCCATTAGTCTGGGGATGAAAAGCAGAAGAAAGGTTTACTTTAATGTCCAATGCTGCACAGAAATTTTGCCAAAACCTAGAAGTGAATTGCACCCCTCGATCCGAAATAACCTCATCCGGTACTCCATGTAAGCGAAACACATCTTTAATCATCAAATCTGATGTTTGTTTTGCAGTGGGTAAGCCGACACAAGGGATAAAATGAGCTGCCTTTGTTAGACGGTCAACCACCACTAGAATGGTGTTCTTCCCTTGAGAGGTTGGTAACTCCACAATGAAGTCCATAGAAATGGATCCCCACGGGTGGGACGGGGTGAGAAGAGGCTGTAACAGACCAGTTGGTGAGGAGCGAGGTGTTTTGCATCTTGCACAGACTTCACATGAAGTGACATAGTTTAAAACATCCTTCCTGCAAGTGGGCCACCAAAAGAAACGAGAGAGAAATTCCTGTGTCTTTAGAATTCCTCTATGCCCAGCTATCTTGGAATCGTGAATGAGTCGCAATACTCTCAATCTGACTGTTTCAGGAATATACAGGCGTTGTCCCTGAATCCACACACCATTCTTAAAGACAAGACTTACGTCCCTTGGGGGTTGTGCCAAAAAGGAATCCGCATGGTATGCTTCCTTGATGTCCTTAAGTAGGTCTTGATTATGAATTACTCCTAGGAATCTAGAGTCAGGAAGAATAGTCTTAGGAGGAGTAATTGGACGTGTCTCTGCTGAGTAAATCCTAGAGAGTGCATCAGCCTTTCCATTGCGCGATCCTGGTCTATAAGAAATGATAAAATTAAATTGGTTTAAGAAAAGATTCCAGCGAGCCTGGCGAGGAGTCAGGCACTTAGCCGACCTGATAAACTCAAGGTTACGATGATCTGTCAGGACGACTATTTGCTGTGCAGCTCCCTGAAGAAGGTGTCTCCATTCTTTGAAGGCGGCAATAATGGCCAACAACTCTCTATTGCCCACATCGTAGTTCCTCTCAGCCGAAGACAACTGCTGGGAAAAGAAGGCACAGGGATGCAAGACATTCTTCTCACCTGTTCTCTGAGAGAGTATAGCTCCAACGGCACAGTCTGAAGCATCCACCTCTATTATGAAGGCAAGCTCGGGGTTGGGATGTACTAGGATAGGTGCAGTGGTAAATTTATCTTTTAGACGGGAAAATGCTTCCTGGGCTTGGGGAGTCCAGGAGAACCTAGACTCTTTCCGGGTAAGTTGGGTGATAGGTAACACTACCTCAGAGAAATTTCTAATGAAACGTCTATAGAAGTTGGCAAACCCGATGAAGCGCTGTACCTCCTTCACATTTCTAGGACTTGGCCAATCCTTGATGGCTTGGGTTTTGCTTCCATCCATACTAATTCCTTGTGTAGACAGTACATACCCCAGAAATTGAATTTCGGTCTTATGGAATTCACACTTTTCAAGTTTGATGTAAAGATGATTTTGTCTTAGACGTTCCAAGACCATTCTCACATGTCCATGATGTTCCTCTGTGGAGTTAGAAAAAATTAGAATATCATCCAAATAAATTACCACGAATGTATCTAGGAGATCCCTGAAGATGTCATTCACCAAGTGTTGGAAAGTGGCTGGGGCGGT
Source organism: Oophaga sylvatica (assembly GCA_033576555.1). Lineage (NCBI taxonomy): Eukaryota > Metazoa > Chordata > Amphibia > Anura > Dendrobatidae > Oophaga > Oophaga sylvatica. The sequence goes on from JARQOD010004538.1 coordinate 40,627, forward strand.
ACTCAGACCAAAAGGCATAACTAGATATTCAAAGTGTCCATAGCGTGACCTGAATGCAGTCTTCCATTCATCCCCAGGTCTAATACGGACTAAGTTATAGGCCCCACGAAGATCTAGTTTAGAGAAAATTTTGGCATGTCGCACTCTCTCCAATAACTCAGGGATTAAAGGCAATGGATAACGGTTTCTAATAGTAACCTTATTGAGTTCCCTATAGTCTACGCATGGTCTCAGAGATCCATCTTTCTTCTTTACAAAGAAGATGGGTGCACCTGCAGGAGATGAAGAGGGGCGTATGAAGCCCTTGGCTAGATTTTCGTCTATGTAATCCTTTAAAGCCTTTAGCTCAGGCCCCGCCAGGGGGTAGATCTTAACAAAAGGTATCTCTGCTCCAGGCAATAATTCAATTGGACAATCATATGGACGGTGAGGAGGAAGCTGGTCAGCGTTCTTCTTGTCACATAAATCCACATAGTCCTGGTATACAGCTGGTAGTTCAGGGACTGACATGGTTCCTTTAGGAACAGAGCAAACTGAAACTTTTGGACTCATCTGTTTCTCTGGAAAGTGTAATTCCTTGGTCTCCCAGTTAATGGTAGGTGTTATGTTTCGGTAGCTGAGGAGTGCAGGTAAAAAAGGCAATACACCAGAGCAGTTGGAATCTATGAGATTGCAGTACCCTGACTAACCACCACAACTAGAGGCAGCCGTGGAGCGTTCCTACGTTGGTCCTAGACGCCTCGTCACAGCCTGAGAAACTAACTACACCTAAAGATAGAAATAGGAAAGCTAACTGCCCCGGAGCAGAACCCCAAAGATAATAGAAAGCCCCCAAACATGTAATGGCGGTTAGACAAGAGGAAATACAGACACAGAAAGAAAATAGTATGAGCAAACGCTGGGGCCCAAACTATCTAAATAGAAAAGGATAGGAAGGGTACTTACTGCAATCCCAGAAAACCCTGAAAAACACCAACTCTACTAATTTCAAAATCACCTGAGATCAAACGACCTCTACCACCTAAATTAGTTCTCTGGTGTAACAAAATCAAAACAGCAGCCACTGAAAAAGCTGGAAAAAGCAAAAGAACAAAACTCAGTGGCTGAACTAAACTGAGAGGGCAGAAGCCCCCGGAGGGACCCTGAAGGCCCCCACAGAAGTGCAGGACAAAATGCAAAAATCAAGCACAAACACAAAAGCAGAAAAAGACTTATCTGTTAGCAGGAGAAGCAGACACGACACAGCAGGCTACAAGGGAAACTGGAAAGAAGGATTCAGACCAGAACAATTGATCACCGGCAACCCTGATGGGAAAATGACTCCCTTATATAAGACCAGTCAGTAACACCTGATTCCCAGTCCTCACAATCTTCACTAGCACCGCTTGTAACCACCAGAGGGAGCCTCTGCTCAGAACTCATCTCAAACCCATTCACAACAGTACCCCCCCTTGAGGAGGGGTCACCGAACCCTCATTTGAGCAACCAGGTCGGTCAGGATGAGTTCTATGATACGCACGGATAAGTCTCCTAGCATGGATGTCCGAAGCAAACACCCAAGAATTGTCTTCCTGACCATAACCTCTCCATTTAACCAAATACTGGAGTTTCCGTCTAGAAAAACGAGAATCCAATATTTTCTCAACCACATACTCCAGATTGCCCTCAACCAAAACAGGGTCAGGAGGCACAGCAGCAGGAACCACTGGCTCAACAAACCTCTTCAACAAGGACTTGTGGAACACGTTATGGATCTTAAATGTCCCTGGAAGAAGCAAACGAAAAGAAACAGGATTAATAATCTCCATGATCTTATAAGGTCCAATGAACCTAGGCTTAAATTTAGGAGATGCTACTCTCATAGGAATATTCTTTGAGGACAACCAGACCAAGTCCCCCACTTTAAACCGAGGACCATCAGTCCTATGCCGGTTAGCAAACCGCTGGGCCTCTCCTGAGAGAGGGACAACCTCTCCACCACCTGGTCCCAAATCTGCTGCATACGCTCCACAACAGAGTCAACACCTGGACAGACAGAAGCCTCCGTCTGTCCTGAAGAAAATCGAGGGTGAAACCCAGAATTACAGAAAAACGGAGACATCAAAGTGGCAGAGCTAGCCCTATTATTAAGAGCAAACTCAGCCAAAGGCAAAAAAGAGACCCAGTCATCCTGATCAGCAGACACAAAGCATCTTAGATAAGTCTCCAATGTCTGGTTTGTTCTCTCAGTTTGACCATTGGTCTGAGGATGAAATGCCGAGGAGAAAGACAATTGAACACCCAGTTTAGAACAAAAAGTCCTCCAAAATCTGGAAACAAACTGGACTCCTCTGTCAGACACAATGTTCTCAGGAATGCCGTGTAAACGAACCACGTGCTGAAGGAACAACGGCACCAATTCAGAGGAGGAAGGCAACTTAGGTAATGGCACAAGATGTATCATTTTGGAAAACCTATCACAAATTACCCAGATGGTGGTCATTCTCTGAGAAACAGGAAGATCGGAAATGAAATCCATAGAGATATGGGTCCATGGTCTCTTGGGCACAGGCAATGGCATCAACAAACCACTAGAGCGAGAGCAAGGCTTGGAGCGAGAGCAAGTCCCGCAGGACTGCACAAATTCCCTGACATCACGAGACAAGGTAGGCCACCAAAAGGACCGACTAACCAAGTCTCTGGTACCAAAAATTCCGGGATGCCCAGCCAATGCGGAACAATGAATCTCAGACATCACACTCTTTTTCCATTGGTCCGGGACAAACAATTTTCCAACAGGGCAGCGCTCGGGCCTATCCTCCTGACACCCCTCCAGAGCAAGTCTCAAATTGGGCGAGATGGCGGAAAGAACTACACCCTCTTTCAAAATAACAGAAGGATCAGATAACTCAGGAGAGTCCGCAAGGAAACTCCTCGAGAGGGCATCCGCCTTAACATTCTTAGTGCCAGGAAGAAAGGAAACCACAAAATTAAAACGTGTGAAAAACAAGGCCCACCTGGCCTGTCTAGGATTGAGTCGCTTGGCAGATTCCAGATAGACCAGATTCTTATGGTCCGTAAGGACCACCACCTGATGTTTGGCTCCCTCCAGCCAATGTCTCCACTCTTCAAAAGCCCACTTCATGGCCAATAACTCCCGATTACCCACGTCATAATTACGTTCAGTAGGAGAAAATTTTCGAGAGAAAAAGGCACAAGGGTTACTTTTAGAGGTCTCTGGATCTTTTTGGGACAAAACGGCACCTGCCCCAATTTCAGAGGCATCAACCTCCACCTGAAATGGCAGAGAAACATCAGGCTGCCGTAGAACAGGAGCAGAAGTGAATCTCTGCTTAAGTTCCTGAAATGCAGAGACTGCCTCAGGAGGCCAATTCACCACATCAGAACCCTTTCTGGTCAAATCAGTTAATGGTTTAACAATAACCGAGAAATTACCAATAAATTTACGATAAAAATTGGCAAAACCCAAAAATCTCTGAAGAGCCTTTAATGAAGTAGGTTGGACCCAATCACAGATGGCCTGAACCTTGACCGGGTCCATTTCAATAACAGATGGGGACAAAATGAATCCCAGAAATGAGATCCTCTGTACGCCAAAAAGACACTTTGATCCCTTCACATACAGAGCATTCTCTCTCAAAATCTGGAATACAGTTCGAACATGTTTCACATGAGAGTCCCAGTCATTAGAAAAAATCAAGATATCATCCAAATAAACAATCAGAAACTTGTCCACAAAATCCCTGAAAATGTCATTCATGAAGGACTGGAAGACGGAAGGAGCATTAGTGAGCCCAAAGGGCATCACTAGGTACTCAAAATGCCCTTCAGGGGTATTGAATGCCGTCTTCCATTCATCCCCGTGCTTAATGCGAATAAGGTTATACGCCCCCCTGAGGTCAAGGTTGGTAAACCAAGTAGCGTTTTTCACCCTGGAAAACAGGTCAGAAATCAAGGGTAACGGGTATTGATATTTCACAGTAATATTGTTCAAGAGACGATAATCAATACACGGCCTTAATGAACCATCTTTTTTGGCCACAAAGAAAAAACCGGCACCTAAGGGTGAAGAGGATGGTCTGATATGACCCTTCTCCAATGATTCCTTGATATAAGACCGCATAGCGTCATGTTCAGGTACAGACAAGTTAAAAAGGCGACCTTTAGGGAATTTACTACCCGGCACTAATTCAATAGCGCAGTCATAGCTCCTATGGGGAGGCAAGGAAGCAGATTTACTTTCGCTAAACACATCAGAAAAATCAAACAAAAAGTCAGGAACATCCTGAGCCTGGGGGGAGGCAGAAAAAACAGGAGTGTTGGTATTAACACATTGGCAGCCCCAACTGGTTACAGACACAGATTTCCAATCCAAAACAGGATTATGAGACTGTAACCAAGGGAAACCCAGCACGATAATGTCATGCAGATTATATAGAACCAAAAATTTGCAGCACTCCTGGTGATCAGGTTCAACCCTCATTATCACCTGAGTAGAAAACTGGGGTTTATTCTCAGCCAAAGGGGTAGAATCGATCCCCAGTAGGGGAATAGACTTCTGTAGGGGTATCAAGGGAAACCCACAACGTTTAGCAAAATCATAATCCATCAGGTTAATAGCTGCTCCAGAATCAACGAAAGCCTGAGCAGAAAATGAGGACAGAGAGCATATCAGAGTGACAGTTAATAAAAACTTAGTCTGAACACTACCCAAGACAACCGAGCGTGCAAAACGTCTTCCCCGCCTAGGGCAGACTGAAATAGCATGAGAGGCATCACCACAGTAGAAACATAACCCATTGCGCTTTCGAAACTCATGACGTGTGCCCCAGACACCACTCTATCACACTGTATGGGTTCAGAAGCTGGCTCACAAGGCAACACCATTCCACGCATACTTCTCCGCTCACGCAAACGTCTGTCAATTTGAATCGCTAATGACATAGAATCATTGAGACCAGAGGGGACAGGGAATCCCACCATAACATCCTTTACATTATCTGACAGACCCTTCCGGAAAAGGGCCGCCAAAGCGTCGTCATTCCATTTGGTCAGGACTGCCCACCTACGGAATCTCTGACAGTATAACTCAGCGTCATCAAGCCCCTGATTTAATGCCAACAAGGCTTTTTCAGCTTGATCAGTGACATTAGGCTCATCGTACAATAACCCCAAAGCCTGAAAAAACGCATCAACATCACTCAAAACAGGACCCCCAGGTATCAGGGAAAAAGCCCAATCCTGAGGATCGCCGCGCAGGAGAGAAATGATAATTTGAACCTGCTGCGCTGCGTTTCCTGAGGACTTAGATTTTAAGGCAAAAAACAATTTACAATTATTTTTGAAATTCTGAAACTTAGCTCGATCCCCTAAAAACAAATCTGGCATGGGGATCCTAGGTTCCACAACAGGCAACCTAGCAAGATATGCAGCAATACTCTGAACCTCAGTGGCAAGCTGATCCACACGGCCAGACAACTGTGCAAACTCCATTGGGAGAAAAGATCCTCCCCAGCACCCAGAGATACAGAGGGAAAAAAAAAAAAAATGCAACAAACAGAAAAATATCTCTGACAACTCTGACAACCTTTTTTCTTTCAAATATTTTTTCCCTTCTGTGAGTACCATACAATTTTCAATTTTTAGGCCGGTGATACTGTTATGTTTCGGTAGCTGAGGAGTGCAGGTAAAAAAGGCAATACACCAGAGCAGTTGGAATCTATGAGATTGCAGTACCCTGACTAACCACCACAACTAGAGGCAGCCGTGGAGCGTTCCTACGTTGGTCCTAGACGCCTCGTCACAGCCTGAGAAACTAACTACACCTAAAGATAGAAATAGGAAAGCTAACTGCCCCGGAGCAGAACCCCAAAGATAATAGAAAGCCCCCAAACATGTAATGGCGGTTAGACAAGAGGAAATACAGACACAGAAAGAAAATAGTATGAGCAAACGCTGGGGCCCAAACTATCTAAATAGAAAAGGATAGGAAGGGTACTTGCTGCAATCCCAGAAAACCCTGAAAAACACCAACTCTACTAATTTCAAAATCACCTGAGATCACACGACCTCTACCACCTAAATCAGTTCTCTGGTGTAACAAAATCAAAACAGCAGCCACTGAAAAAGCTGGAAAAAGCAAAAGAACAAAACTCAGTGGCTGAACTAAACTGAGAGGGCAGAAGCCCCCGGAGGGACCCTGAAGGCCCCCACAGAAGTGCAGGACAAAATGCAAAAATCAAGCACAAACACAAAAGCAGAAAAAGACTTATCTGTTAGCAGGAGAAGCAGACACGACACAGCAGGCTACAAGGGAAACTGGAAAGAAGGATTCAGACCAGAACAATTGATCACCGGCAACCCTGATGGGAAAATGACTCCCTTATATAAGACCAGTCAGTAACACCTGATTCCCAGTCCTCACAATCTTCACTAGCACCGCTTGTAACCACCAGAGGGAGCCTCTGCTCAGAACTCATCTCAAACCCATTCACAACAGGTAGGATTCTGAGCCTGCAGCCATGGTAGCCCTAGAATAATGGGAAAGTGGGGAGAAGAGATAAGCATAAAGGACAGTTTCTCTTGATGATCTTTACCCATAAGAACCCTCAAAGGCTCTGTTTCCTGATCCACTGGTCCAGAGGTCAGCAGGGAGCCATCCACAGTTTCCATCTGTACTGGAGTAGCCTTCTTCACTGAACGTATCCTCTGTTTCAGAGCAAAGGAGACATCCATAAAATTTCCACTTGCCCCTGAGTCGATCATAGCAGAGCTAGACACCCAAGCTGAGTCAACCCAGAGTTTGATGGAAAGAAAGCAATGAGAATTGTTTTTCTTACAACTCAGCTGGGACACCGCTGAGGAAACTTGAAAAATGGCAGCGTTTACACAGTCAACGTCCTCAGAGGTAACGGAGTTTAAGTCCGAGAAATCAAGATCTGTTGCTGCAGATCTCTCTGGAGCCTGAGGCTCGGACCTGACAGATCCCCTCTCGCAACACTCACAATGAATGAGTGCTGCAGTAGTCTTACGAGAACGGCTGGGGCAGTTTATAATGAAGTGCCCTGACTTACCACAATAGAAACATAGATTTTCCTTAAAACGATGTTCCTTGCGTGCATCACTAACCCGTCGTTGTAAAGAGTCTACCTGCATGGGTTCAGGTTCAGGTTTCCGTGTAATCCTACTCAAAGGTTCCTTAGCTGGAGAGGAAGGTAGGAAAAGGTTAGTGCGATTGCTTTCGAACCATCTCTCTTGCCTGCGTTCAGTCAGACGAGTATCAATACGGATGCAGTAGTTAATAAAGTCACCTAACGCAGTGGGAGGGTCGGCACGAGCAAGTTCATCCTTAATCAGTGGAGATAACCCCTTTCGAAAAATAGATTTTTTGGCGGAACTGTCCCAGGTGGTATCAAGGGCCCATCTCCTGAAATCCAAGGCATATTCAGCTACCGAGTGCTTACCTTGGCGCAAAGCTAACATGTCTGCTTCAGCTGTTGCACCTCGATTGGGGTCATCAAACACCTGCCCCATGGCTGAAATAAAAGCATCAAGGTGATTCAAACAATCATCCTCAGTCTCAATCAGAGGGTTTGCCCACATCAAAGCCTTGTTGGTAAGCAACATAATTATAGTAAGCACCTTAGATCGTTCAGTGGGAAATTGTGAAGCATGTGCAGAAAAAAAAAGATTGCATTGATTAATAAATCCCCTGAATTTCTCACGTTCACCGCCAAAACGAAAAGGGGGCAACTTGGGAATCCCAGAACTCGGGGCTACGGCAGGAGCCTGGACTCGCTCTTCTAGAACCTCAATTCTGGCTCGCAAATCCTGGGCAGTCTGTCCAAACACTTGCAAATTGTGATTAGTGAGGTCCTGTAGGCTTGAAAAACGGGTCTTTATATTCTGCAAATCTGCAAGGATATTATCAGTCACTCCGCAAAGTTCCTTTATGCGGGCCTCCATTTTCCAGATCTTTTAAGACAGGAGTACTGGAAGAAGAGGAGAGGAGAAAAAAAAAACAATAGTGTTTACCTGTGGTAACACTGCAGAGAGAAAAAAAATTAAGGGAACTGCTCACCTGGAATGGTTGTGAGAAGTCACAACCACTATCATCACAGAAAGTTCACCCGGACATCTGATATCCACAGTTACAGCAGACAAAAAAGAGAAAAGAGAAAAAAAAAAAAACAATAGTGTTTACCTGTGGTAACACTGCAGAAAAAAAAACACTTAAGGGAATTGCTCACCTGGAATGGTTGTGAGAAGTCACAACCACTGTCATCACAGAAAGTACAACCGGACATCCGATATCCACAGTTACAGCAGACACAGCCTTTCCAGACCCAGCAGACACTAACGTTTTGGCTTCAGAATCTTGTAATGTATGTAGTACAGTTCATATAGCGTCTTGTGCTTGGGTGCGATGAAAATACATGAGACACAGGTTTGATATAGAAAGTCTTGTATTACTTCATACAAGTTGGCAAAAATAGTCACACAGTTTGCAGACACAGAAGCAGGAGACACAGCAGGCCAGAGTAATCTAAGCTCAGCAATCACTCTCCACAACAGGTTCAGGATCTTCTTCTCTGTTACCGTAAGTCCATGCAAACGTGGGTCTTTCAAAGAGCAGGGTTCAGAGTCCACAAGTGCTTCAGAGTTCCTCAGTAGGAATAGCTGGAGTACAAGGTCCAAGGCTTTAGGAGTCAGGTCACAGGTTCACTGCAGGCTAGATTCTGAAGCACTGATTGCTCAGCTGTGGCTGCTTAAGAAGCAAAAGGAGAGAATCAGGGCGGGAACATGCAAGCTGGAAACTCCATTTTGACTGAGGGCAAGATAGCTGCAGCAAGACAGAAAGTAAAATGGCTGACGAACAAACTGAGTTTCAGGAACATGTACACAGAACCTTACAGGTGTATTGCCGTTTTTGCCTGCTCTCCTCAGCTACCGAAACATAACAGTATCTCCGGCCCAACTGAAAATTGTATGGTACTCACAGAAGGGAAAAATAGTGTGGCAGTGTTCTGTTTGTTGCATTTTTTCCCTCTTTTTCTCTGGGTGCTGAGGAGGATTTTTTATTTTTTTTCTCAATGGAGTTTGCACAGTTGTCTGGCCGTGTGGATCAGCTTGCCACTGAGGTTTGGAGTATTGCTACCTTTCTTGCTAGGTTGCCAGTTGTGGAACCCAGGATCCCCATGCCAGATTTGTTTTTGGGGGATCGAGCTAAATTTCTGAATTTCAAAAATAACTGTAAGTTGTTTTTTGACTTAAAACCTAAGTCCTCAGGGAACGCAGCACAGCAGGTTCAAATTGTCATCTCTCTCCTGCGCGGCGATCCTCAGGATTGGGCTTTTTCCCTGACACCTGGGGACCCTGTTTTGAGTAATGTTGATGCATTTTTTCTGGCTCTGGGGTTATTGTACGATGAACCTAATGTCACTGATCAAGCTGAAAAAACCTTGTTGGCATTAAATCAGGGGCTTGAGGACGGTGAATTGTACTGTCAGAAATTCCGAAAGTGGGCAGTCCTGACCAAATGGAATGATGATGCTTTGGTAGCCCTTTTTCGGAAGGGTCTGTCAGAGAATGTAAAAGATGTTATGGTGGGTTTCCCTGCTCCCTCTGGTCTCAATGATTCTATGTCATTAGCGATTCAAATTGACAGACGTTTGCGTGAGCGTAGAAGTATGCATGGAATAGTGTTGCCTTGTGAACCAGCTTCTGAACCCATGCAGTGTGATAGAGTGGCTTCTGGGGCACAGCGTCATGAGTTTCGAAAACGCAATGGGTTATGTTTCTACTGTGGTGATGCCTCTCATGCTATTTCAGTCTGCCCTAAGAAGACGTTTTGCACGCTCAGTTGTCTTGGGTAGTGTTAAGACTAAATTTCTGTTGACTGTTACCCTGATTTGCTCCCTGTCCACATTTTCTTTTTTTTGTTGAATATGTATTTATTAACACACATGTATAACACATATCAAGGGTATGAACAGTAACAAAACATGTCACATAATATAAGCCAAGCGTCATCATATCAGGTCATGTCCAATAAAACAGAGCACAATATATATGAATGAAACAGCGTGATCGAGGATCACTACTAGTATTGCGTGAGATTTGGCACACAAATTGGGTTCCTGGACTAACAAACCCCAATAACATTCTACAAGAACAAGAACTAAGAACAAAATAAAACAAGAAGACACAGAAAATATAAGGGGAAATAAAGAAAAATAAGGGAATTAAATGAACCTAAATGAAAAATAAATAACTGAACAAAGAAAAAAGGAAGAAGGTTAAAGGTAAGGGGAAGGAAGAAGGGGAGGGGGGGCGCCCTCGGTCTCCGCCCACAGCACACCACACCACGTGGCAGAGAATCTTACATACAAAAATAGCACTCCAATGAGTCACTTACACTATGTAGGCGAAGGGGTACGAAAGGCAATCCACGGGGACCAGATGGTCTGGAATTTATCCCGGGTATGGTTGATCCATGCCGACAGGTCCTCCATGTCCCTGATATGGTCCACAGCAACAGTCCACTCCTCCAGAGAAGGCGCCACAGTAGACACCCAATGCTTAGGCACTAGAAGTTTGGCAGCCGTCAACATAAAGGTCGCCAGTTTGTGCTTAATGGGGTTATAACCCGTCGCCGGCACCCAAAAAAGGACTGAGTCCCTGGGTAAATCACAAGGCAGAAGGCAGATATCTTTGATTTTTTGTCGTATCGCATTCCAGAAGGGCACAATGAGGGGACAATCCCACCAGATGTGAGCATAAGTTCCTGAACCCGCCCCACATCTCCAGCAGATGTCAGAGGTCTGCAAGCCATGGCGAAATAGGAAGGACGGGGTTCGGTACCACCTGGCAATCAGTTTATAAGAATTCTCTTTAATGCGAACGCACCAAGAAAATCCCAGTGCGTGTCTTTTAATACACCTGGCGACTCGTAGGGACAATGGGTGCCCCAGTTACCGTTCCCAGGCAGCAAGGTAAGTAGGCTCAGTATCAGAGCGAAGAGACATAAGCCATTTGTAAATGGTGGAGATCACGCCTTTGACAGGACTCTGTGCCAGCAACAGCCGCTCCAAGTTGGAGGCAGCCCGCAAGGGACGATGTTGCTCCATAAAGGTCTGACAGACATGATGTACATGTGCTAGCGATAAAAAGTTGGCGTGTGTAGGTCCGAGGATGGATGACAGGCCCTCCGCCGAAGGGACATTGCCTCCAGCAAAAAAGGAATTGAGGGGCGTTACCAGTTTGCTCCACAAACCCTGAAAAGTCCAAAAACCCTCATCCGAGCAGGTCAACAAAGGGAGTAAGCGTACAGGCATGAGCGGAGAGGGGAACTTACGCATAGTGTCATGATGTAGACAGTTCAGGCATGTGTGGAGCAAACCCTTCAGGAGAGGGGAGAAGCCGCGTGTACGAGGGATCTGAGTATGCACACCCCATAACTCAAGTGCCTCCCGAGGCGAAAGAAGAGCCGTTTCTAGGGAGGACAAGAAAGACCTTTTGTTCCAGCTGTTTATCTCCACCCAACGACGAAGATGGCAAGCGAAGTAATAGTTCTTCAGGTCGGGCATACCCACTCCACCTGCATCTGTGGGCAGAGTCAAAGTCGAGAAAGCGATACGAGCCGGACGTTGGTTCCATAGAACCGTGAGAACAGAACATGTAAGGCACGAAAAAAGGAATTGGGAAGGAATATAGGAGCTGCCTGGAATAAGTAGAGGAATTTTGGGACTATATATGTGGACAGATAATTTTTTCGGCCCAACCAAGACATGAACGGTATTCGTAGACGCTGTCAGGATCCCGTCTGGGTTGGAGCCGATGTTACTGCAAACACTAGGGGAAGCAGAGGCAGGTAGCGTAGTCAGGTGGCAGCGGAGGTCGGTACACAGGAAAGGCAGTTCGGTAGCAGAGGAGCAGGCAGATAACGTAGTCAGGTGGCAGCCGGAGGTCGGTACACAGGAAAGGCAGTTCGGTAGCAGAGGAGCAGGCAGATAACGTAGTCAGGTGGCAGGCCGAGGTCAGTTCACAGGAGAGCAGTGTTTGTAGCAGAGGAGCAGGCAGATAACGTAGTCAGGTGGCAGGCCGAGGTCAGTTCACAGGAGAGCAGTGTTTGTAGCAGCAGGAGAAAGAGCTTGACTAAAGGCTGGAAGCACAATAATCTCGCAATGACACACCCACAGGGCCAGGTTTATATAGGGCGTGTAATTGGCAATCAGAGGCCAAACGAGAGAGCACTGGGTGAAGCCGATCAGGAAGAACAGTCAATGGTATCCGGGTTCAGCAAGGAACTTTGTAGCCAGCAGAATAGCTCAGATGGTAGAGCTGCTGGCCGGTGGACAAGAGACACTGGGTTCGATTCCTGACAGTACTCCCCTCCTTCCAGGATGGCCTCTGGACATCTCAGGAGCTGGCCTATCTGGGTACCTCTGATGGAAGGCTCTTGTAAGTCCAGGAGCATGGACGTTGTCCTTTGGTTCCCATGGATTTTCCTCCGGTCCGTAACCTTCCCACTGCACCAGATACTGCAGTTTACCTCTGAATTTTCGGGAGTCCAGAATCTTATTCACAATGTATTCTTCTTCACCACGGATCCTTTCTGGTGGAGGAGGTGGCTGAATTCTTCCTGGAAATGGGTTTTCACAGAAGGGTTTGAGCAAGGATATGTGAAATCAGTGGCGTTGCTAGGGCTGGTGTCACCCGGTGCGGTATAAAATGGTGTCACCCCCACCCCCAAACAATCATTTTTTAGCCATAAATAGAGTTGAGCGATACTTTCAGATATCAATAAGTATCGGAATGGGTATCGCCGATACCCAAAAAGTATAGGCGATACCCGATACTGATACCGGAAATCCAATGTAAGTCTATGGGTACAAAATATCGGAATTAAATAAAACCCATTCTTGCCTTGTTGGTTACTTGTACATGAAGGAAAACAACAGAGTAATGTAGAATGTATTCACAAAAACGCTATCTGTAACTGTCCCTCAGAGTCAGCAGAGCAGCGTTCTGTCCCTAACTGAATTCACAGCACAGTGACGCTAAAATGGCGGCGGCACCTTTTTTAGTGCATTCTGACATCATTTCAGCATCCAATCACAGCCATACCATTAGTTAACATGACCGCAGCATTACAGGATGTGCCCACACTTCGTAGGATTCCTCATTGGCTGACTAAAATCATCACAGTGCCTCTCAAAGAATTATGGGAACTTCCGATTCCGGTATACAATATAGGAAAAATATCGGAACTAAGTATCGGTATCGGAATGCTCAACACTAGCCATAAAACAAGAAATATGTTGGAAGAAATCTAAGTTACTGCTTCTTAACCAAAAAAATAAAGTTTTTTTTTTTAAGTTCAACCTTTCACAACGAATGCACTGCACATTTTGGGTTTTCCTTGCCGTGGGGTCATGTCCACAAGCATTGATTTTTTTATTTGGCCACTTCCCCTAGAGTGTCGGCCTGCTTGTTATTTTCATTTAGCGAGGCCACATTCTAGTCAGCAGGACCGCTTTTGGGGA